>JAUMHP010000073.1:13668239-13681133 GCA_032361065.1 Enteromius trimaculatus | reverse complement strand
TAGCGATATAAGTAGAAAAACCGGACGAATCCCTTGAAATATATCATCTGATCGATGTCTTGAGGTGTGGCAACCGTCGTATAAGCGGAATAATTGAACTTGTAAAATATTTACTTGAAGTAGATTATAAGTTAATAGGATAGTTCACCTCAAAATTAAAATTCTGCCAATATTTACTCCTTTCATGTCAGGATAGGAATAAAATGAGGGTGAGTAAATGATGACAGAATTTTAATTTTTAAAATTTAAATGATTTAACTACAGATTAGCATGTATAAGACTGAAGTCAGTTAATGGTCACAACATCCAGATAAACAGCTAAAATATTTAATCTTTTTATTATTGTGAAATTTATATGATTGGATTTGTTATTAGCTTTTTATAAACTCACAAACTCATCTGCAGTTCCTTTACAAACTCCCAGGGATTTGCAAACCCTGAATTAACATTATGATGCTAATTTTCCGTCTATCTTTAATAAGGTCTTTTATTAACGAGCATTTTCTTTAACAATGTTGTTGATGAGATTAACACTGCACACAAATGCAATTTTAAGTGGGTAGTTATTTCTGCATGCTTTTCCAGCATGTGTGTGAAACAGTTGCTGTCAGAGACAAGAGCCCTGATACTTTAGCCAGAAAAATATTACGTGCATAAAGCAAGAGACCCATGATGCTCTGCATCAGGATTAATGACCAAGCTACGCTCAAAACTGGCCATATACTCACAAGCCTACTTTTTTACAGACTAAATTGGATGCTGATGGAACTTTCATCCTTTCGCTTTGGGACTAGAGAAGGTCCGACACAGATTCTTCTTTAGACATGCTGGCAAAAAAAAAATTATGCTACGTTTCTACTGTAAGTAGAATACATTGGACAACTTTGACCAGTAAGGCAAGGACTTCATTGTATCCTTAGTTGTGGTGTTGTAATTTGTGTCAAAGTGTGACAATGTGTACAAATGAAAACGCCTACATCAGCCGAAGCTTTGATTACGGGTGAAAAGTCTTTGACAGCTTATTTATGGTCATTAGCACGTATCGTTATAGATAACATATTAATTTGCATAATGTGTTTTTAATGACACACTAATGACATCGAGAGGAGGCTAATTGAGAGAAGCGCAGTGTGTGTAGATTACGGCAAAAAAGCATTGTTAATAAAAGAGTTTTGTACAACACGTACTGTATGATCAAGCATCTAGGCCACACCCCCTTTGCAAACTTTAAGGCTGTCTGATTAATGGCTTTGTGGGAGGTTTGATAAACAGATTCAAGAAATGAAATATTCATTTGTTTTGTGTCAGTATGAATTGAGGTTCATCAGGTCTTTCAGAGTGTGCTGTCAAAAAGAAATGGAGGGTTGTCAGAGCTGTGAGGCTGAACAGCAGATGTCTTTTTATTATTCTTAATGGTCTTGACTTGGGTGTGCATTTGTGTTTATTCATGTGTGGTTATAGGTAATCTGAACTTTTCTAGTCAAAGGCATTAAAAAAATGGATGGTTAAAAAAATCACCTGAAGATTTGTATTATTATTGTAGGCTATATAAAAGAAAATGCTACGCTGTTTTGATATTTGTGCTTTGTGTACTTGTACAGTATGTGTGCTAGTGAATTGCATTTGGTCGGACATAAAGCCATTGACTGCATTTACAGCCTTTGTGTCACACTCCAGGCTGGAGGAGAGTTCTCTAACAAACACCAGCTGATTTTACAGAATTGCAAACTATTCTCTTGCACGTCTGAGTCAGGATGTGAGGTACTGTATTTGTACCCAGAGCAGCGTGATGATAATCTCAGGCTAGCTTGTTTCCGAAAGCTTGCCTGCATGAATCAGAGAACATTTCCCTGAGATGTGATAGAATGCTGATAAGCTAGAATTGCTTTGTGAAAGTTTTTGTGTGTGTGTGTGTGTGTGTGTGTGTGTGTCGAAAGGGAGTGCAATGGGGTAAAATTGAGCTGATATAAAAGCTATCCTATATTTGGGTCTCAGCTGCTATAAAAAGGTCAAAATGTAAAAGTTATGTAAAAAAAAAAAAAAAAAAAAAATATATATATATATATAATATAATATATATATATTTTTTTTTATTACTTAAACTGTAATCACCGACATTTCAGCACTACTGCAACTTTTTGTATATAGTCGTATATACACGCATTCTTAGGGGGTTCTGGAGGTCATGTGCAAGATATCATCACATGGTTACCCAATTACAAAACGGCTCATTACTCTCAGAGGTGTCGCTGCAGGTCATTTATCACTCCTACATGTTTCAGGGGCTCTTCCTGCTCTATTTCTTTTTATTTTACTTTCAACTGACCTTCTTGATAACCTATTACTACTCTGTAGTGCTGATGCTTGAGGTCATGTTGCTTAATGGTTAAAAATCTCTGGCTCTGGGAACCAAAAGGTTGTAGGTTCGAACGCCATAAGGGGTAATCCATGAACTGTCAGCACTGTGTTTTTAATTAAGGCACTCAGTTAATTCAAGGGGACTTTTCCAGTAAAAAGTAGTCAAATAAATGGAAAGAGATGTTGGAATGCATTTTGGTGAACTTAAAAAAAAGGCTTATTCTGAAAGCTGCATGAGTAACTGTTAATGGTGGTGTGTGCCTTTCAGATTCACTGTATTGAGAGACCCAGCAGATTGGCTGATCGTGAACCCCTTCAAAGGCAACGTCACCACCAAAGCCATACTGGACCGCGAGTCTCCACACGTTCACAACAACCAGTACACCGCTCTCTTCATGGCCACAGATAACGGTAAGATAGCGTTATCCACTGAAGTAGTAACGTGAAATGTGTTGTGGTGACTCGTCACTATGTTTACGGTGCAAAACAAATCACGCTTTCTGTTGGAAAATATGGGAGGTGAAGGTCAAGGGGTCTATCTAAAACATACTGGGTAATATACAACCCTGAAATCAAAAGGAAAATATGTTATAATTTCCATACTTGTAGAATAAATAAATAAGTTTGTTGATTTATATAGTCATATATATCTCACAATTAAGTTTCATTTCGGGGAAATGTGATAAAATATATCTACTCTTGCTTTTTCTTTTGTTTTTGTGAAGTAACATAATCTGCTCAGTCTTTTTGAAATTTTCTCTTCAACAATGCTTTGTACAATGAAGTGCATAGTATTGTCAAAAGCAAGGTCTCTGCATATTTCTGAGACATCAGATCAAGTGGCCTGTACTTGTATTACTGACACATTTCACTGTGGAAAATGTGACGTGCCTAAAATAAGGCCCGCTAATAGAGCAGTTGCCTCCTGTGCTAATAATTGGCACTAAATATTTTATAAAAGGCATAGACATTGCAAATACAAAGCGATTATTCTTGTGTGTCCTCAATTGCCATCTGAACTATGCCAATATCATGGTGAGGCTTTTTTCTAGGGTTCTTTATGCAAGTCATCAGCCGTGCTTAAAAAGGCTGAGGTGGCGTGGCCGTGGATTATTCTGTTGCCACAGGAAATTACACGCTTCTGCGGGTCAGAGAACACCGTCTTTGCATTAGCGCTCTCTGGGTAGTATAGTAATTCGTTCACTTGGCATAAACAACATTTAATTAACCTTTCAATGAGTCACTTCTCAATGTCACATCATCTGACAGGGACACTCAGAGGTATTAGAAGAAATGTTCTCCTTCTTTTTCTTTTCTCTCACTCTTTTTTGGTGTGTTTGTTTGTCTGTAGAAGCAGGTTGGATGTGGCATTTGAGAGGTGACAGATCCATTAAATGAAACAAGCCAATCAAAACACAGTTTAGAAGTGCCCATGTTTGCAGCTTTTCAATATGTGATTTCATACTGTGCAAATTCATATTCATACACGCTTTTAAAGGGGAATCGGTAAAGGCTGAATGCACTTCACTCAGACTCTGTTTGGAGTAGCATACAACCATGCTATACTCTTATTATTTTTACAGTGTGCATACTGTGTGTGGGATGACCCACATTTGACAAATTGTGCAGCACACTGCACAGTATATCTTAATATAGTGTGGTTGAACTATCATTTTGAGTGAGAATAGTTTGCTGCAACTTTTATTTATTTATTTATTTAGTCTTTTTAAACATCTCTTTCTTGAATCGTTTTCTGGCAAAAGTCAACATGAAACATCTTTCATATGACATATTTCTGTGAAATGCAATAGGAAAATAGGATGGCAATAATTTTAACTATTGGTAAGGTACTGGTTTAGATGGAGTTGGCAGTAAATTATTGAGACTGACAGTTTCATTAAAAAAGGAAAAAACTTTAAATTTGTAAATTCACAGTTATAATTTTATCAAATATTTCAGTTTCAAATAAATGCCTTTTGGCTAAATGAATGCATCCTTGCTGAATAAAACTACCTGGTCCCATGGCATAAATATACTAAGGCGCACCTTTAAGTGAGAAAAAATATGTACCAATAAGTACATATTAGTGCAGTTTCCAAAAGAAATTAACACTAGAGGCAGTAAAACTTTGACACCTGCCCTTTAAATATTGCATAATGTAGTATATACAGACAGCCTCACTTTTATCTGTTTCTTTTCTCTTTATTTCTTACATTTATTCACATATTATTAAGTCAACAAGGCGTAGATGAGTTGTACTCATTTCAGCATATGTATATCCAGCACTGTTGACTCTGAGCAGGTCTTCCTGTCATCACCACCTTCCCCAATTCACAGTGTTTCTCTCTCTCTCACTCTCTCTTCTGTCTCGCATGAGGGAATTGGGGAGTGTGAGAGATGTTGATTTTAGGCTAAATTGCTTTCTGTGATCGTGAGGAAAGCTAGATTGCGAGGCCAGAGAAATGCAAGTGGCTTCGTTTGCAATGGAGAGGATATCAAGACAGGTGAAGCAAAGTGCAAATAACATATAAGAATGGACAGCTCAGACATCAATCTGAGTATATATGCAAATCCAAGTTTAACTTAAGATCGATATGGGTTTGATTTCATACTTGTAACAGGTTATTAATCATCATTTGCTGAGGTTTTGAAAAGGTTACGATGACTGCATCTATGTGTCATATTTTATAGTTGTTATTTGCATTGAGATATAGACATTTCAGATGCAGACCAGAGGCTTATTTCAATAAATGTCAAATGCCCGAAAATAACGTTTGCTTTGAGGTCACTTCCTGCATCTTTCTATGTTTACAGGTTCACTTGCCTTATTTTTAAGCTCTGTTATGAAAGAACAGTAAATGAATACTGTATGTATATAGTAATGTACAGTATGTCGTCAGTCATAATTACAAAATAAATCAACCAAATATTTCAATTGCATTAAAAAATAAATAAATAAACTACTTTTTTAAAGTAATTAATGTTTTTTATTCCACAATAATGCATTAATTTGATTAAGGTAACATTTAAGGACATTTACAAAAACAAAAGTTTTACATAAAGTTTGTTCTTTTCTATTTATCAAAGTATTCATTCAATGGCTTGGAAATTTTTATTATGATTATTTTCTGATTCGATAAGTCCTCAATTGCTTACTATATTAAAAATGGTTGTTTTTCTTTTTTCAAACATTTATCTTTTGGGTTTCACATTAATAAAAGTCATACATGTTCAGAACAACGTGAGAGTGAATGAATATCGACAACTTAAGTAACTTTCAATTTAAGTAATTAGAAAAGCTTGTCTTTAAGACTCTCATGTCGTTTAAACAAATCTCTCAGTCTAATATTTGTCTTTGATATATATTATGTGTTAAGGCTTTGTATCAGCACTTCAAACATTATCCTTTCGTTCGTGTAGCAGTATGGTTGTGTGTACAGTGCTGAATTTCACACCGGCCGTGTTTCCCTGGTATCCCAGGCAGATCTAGTCTATCACAAACTCCCTATTCCTTGACAATCTGTCCGATGATTGCATGACATGAAAGTCACAGTGGTCACTAACAGGCTATCGATCTAGACTGGAGTCCCATGTCTTTATTTCAAGGGCTTAGATGAGTGTTGCCTCTCTCTCTCTCTGTCTGACCGCTGACCACAGAGAAGGCAAGAGCGCTGATTGAACAAGAATGATAGAAGGGAGAGGGAAAATGAGAAGATGCTGAACAGATAGAGGAGAGTATAGATAAGACTGGGTGGAGAGTTGATAGTTTGTGCTTGTAAACTGTTTTCTGCCCTTGTGTGTTTACACATATGACTGCATTAAAGGAGTAGATCACTCAAATTACTAAAATAATTTTCTCTCCCCATGTCATTCAAACCCTGGATTAATATCTACATCTTCTGTAAGGTACAACAATATATAATTAGTTAATTGGCAAAAAAAGATAAACCCTGCCCCTAAACTTACCTGTTACTGGTGTTTAGACAAAACGTACAAAACTGTATGATTCGTGAGTGAGGTCAAATACAATTTCGTACAAATACATACAAATTGGTCATGAGACTGTGTTGTTTACTCTCCACGTATAGCGTAAACTGAACCCTAAACATGTTTTCAAAAAAAATATTACTTGGAATGTGCAATAAAAAAAAACTGATTTCTGGGGAAAAACAAGAAAAAGTTATGCGTTTTTGCAAGTGAACTCTTCTAATAAATACACACAAAATGCCTATACCCAGCTTTTTAGTATTATTTTGGCACTATTGAGAAAAATAGCTCTAAAAATGTGGTATTGCAGGAATGGTGCTTAGAGTGTGTGGGAGAAAATCATTTTAGGTCCAGAGCATAGACTAAAATTCTGTGGTAGCAGTATGGAATAATCAGTCCTACCAACCTCTAACCTGCAGTTGAAATAAATGGGTCCATTTTGCAGCTTCCAGTGTGTGAAGTTGAAGACTCACTGGAATGGTGGGGAGCTGCTGAAGTGCAACACTTTTCTGAGCCTGGTGGGCTCAGTCTTGTCTGTCAGCCTGAGGTTAATGATTCAAGTCCTTACAACACCTGCTGGAGCTCGGCTCAGAAGCGTGGAGATGGAGGGGCTGCGCTATTTCAACATTGGCAGAGGGTCCGTCGTTTAGAGGGCCTAATCAGTTGTTTCGGTGCGAGACGCAGGGAAATTTGTCTTGTTTCTTCATTCCCCATTGCGCCAGCAGATGTTCACCCATTCCATCACTCTTCAGGGGGTGTGTATGTATGTATGTGTGTAATCCACCCACCATCTTTATGTCATGTTTTCTATGTCCTTATAGAAACTTCTAAAATGTTTAGACGAATATATATTTTTGAAGTAAAATGTTTTTTGAAAGATGCTCACTAAGGCTGTATTTATTAGATAAAAAGAAGAAAGTAATCATTTCGTTTGTTTGTTTGCAATTAAAAAAAAAAATTACCAAATTTTCAGCAGCCATTACTCCAGTCTTTAATGTCACATGATCCTTCAGAAGTCATTTTAAAATGCTAATATGGTGCTCAATTATTAGTATTCAGATATTATTATAGATATTTTTGCCCAATAATATTTTGCAGAGATTTCAGGATTCTTTGATTATTTAAAAAAAATAAGACATTTATAAAATAATACGTCTATAATAGAAATATATTGATAATAATAGGAAATACCTAATAATGTAACGCAAATTTTATCATTCCTATCTTTCCAAATATTTTACAGGTTATAAAAAGGGTTTGTAAACTTATGAATAGAACATATAAGATTTATATTCTGGCATGAGGCTAAAATTACATTTCCTTCTTAACTTGCTGCTTATTCAGTGATATTTCTCCCTCCTTCACATGAAGAATGTGTCTTATTGAAGAAGTTTTCTATGTAGGGCACATCTTCCTGCCCCTAGATATACAATATCATCATTAAATTTCACCTGGAAACATAAATACCATCAGATACTCAACACCACTCTTCTACAGAACAGCATGCGGTTGTCACATGCTGTGCTTTCATGTTATGTCACAGTTGCCCACGTCTTTGCATTTCGTTTAAATACTCAACTGCTGATGTGCACTTGTCATTTAGGTGCAATGTATTATCAGGTATGTTGCTGCACAATATAAAAGGCTCTTTATGTATGCATGAGAAGTTTGCTCGGAGCATTAGCATATGCCTCTGAGACCTTTGAACATCCGTATTGTAGAGGGAGGATGCATTCATCGCTCCAGTGCTACCAATCTAGCTTCAGGGTACTTGTTTGGATAATATGATGTTTTCTAGTATTCGGCCTCCACACCTGCCCTAGATTTGTACGCAGATTGTTGTTTAGTCCTTGCTAATTTAATGTAGAATTGTTGTAGCCAGTGTATTAGAATTGGACAATCATTCGTTAAGGGCCTGATTATAGAAAATCTGAGGAAAAAAAAAAAAACAAAGTTAAGAAAGTTCACCCAATAGATCACAATTAAAATTTGGTCACCAACTATTTTTGGTCTCCAAAAATAGGTCTACCATTTTCTTGCATTAGGCGGAACCCTAGGCCAACCGCAACGGCATATGGTCTCACAAGGATCTCATTTCGGTACCTAATGGTTGTCAGGCTACCTTAGGCTAGCACATCGAGGGCTGTGCGGCCCTCCAAAGAAATGCCACCCCACACCATTTCTGACCTACTGCCAAACTGGTCATGCTGAAGGATGTTGCAGGCAGCAGAACGTTCTCCATGGCGCCTCCAGACTCTGTCAAAGGCGGCCACATCTCCTGATGTACTGGCCTGTCTCCTAGAAGCACTTGTCTGTCTTAAGATCTTTAAGAAGAAGAAGCAGCAGCAGCAAAAGTAGCAGAAAAGACAAGAAAGTAGTACCTATACTACACCAACTGACAAAAAGAATGATAGCCTTGACCTTTGTGACCTCAAGCATAAATCGTCATGCTTGAAATTCCAGTGTTAGCCTACATCCTCTGTAGCAAGGGAATGTGTTGTTTGCACGTGACTGTCCAGTGGCATGTTATAAATGAAGCCCTGATTAATGATTTTGAACATTTTGGAATCTTCAGCACAGCTGCATCTGCGGACCACCTGACCTAGGCATCTTAAAAAGCTAAATGACAAAGCATATGGCCACACCAGACTATAAGCTTATGAATATAATGAATACAGACTGTGTTATGAATAGGCCTACAGTATGTTACAATTAAACTTACACTTTAGGCCGAACTTTAATCTCCATATGCTTTTTCATTTAGCTTTTTAAAAGCAAATACACTTTCTCAGGAGACTTGACAGGAGATTCATTCATGCATAGTTTACAACTCAGCAGGTATCCTAAGAGTGCCCATCATGGTGACATGGATGTTTTGTAAAGTCTTTTCTTGTAAGTGCAGCCTCCTTATGCCTGACACGTTGTTGTTCAAACAAACATTTTAAATGATCCAAAATTTTACGAGGTTGGTGCTTTCGTGCAGTCATATATAATTATATATTTTATTTCCATATTTTAAAAAATAGAGATACGTCTTTTGGATTATGTATGCATGTTGTTTGATTATAAATAAATACCTTTAGACACATAGGCAGTCTGTTCATTTAAACAATAAATTAAGGTTATCCCTCTCATTTTAAAAAAGTCTTTTTTTTTTTTTTTACCCTGCAAATGACAGGAGCGGTGACTCATTATTATTATTATTATTATTATTATGAGGTCACACAGGTCAAGGCTATTAATCATTTTGTCAGTTGGTGTGGTATAGGTACTACTCAAGAACATTCTTATTGGGAATATGCATAATTCATTTTGATTTATGAAAGGAATGTTCTTTTGAATGTGGTGAGCATCTTGTGACTGCAGTGCCATTCAGATTCACAAATGTTCGTGATTTTTGTTTTTCTTTGAAGGGTTCCGATTTTCATTTTTAGATATTTTTTTTTTCCTTTACCAATCTTAGAGCAACAGGTTGAGGGAAGCCTGCAAATCTTTGCCTGTGGCACTGTCTTGTCCATAATTGCTGCTCTCCAATTTAAGCCCTTTTCTTTTGGAGGAGAGCTTCAAGTGAGGGACAGATGTCAGCGGAGAGGTGTTTCATTCCCTGCAGATCCTCTCTGCCACTGTACTTTGAAGTAGAATAAGGATTCTCAAAGTGGCATGAGGGGCCACAAGAGCTATATCCATTCCTCCAGCCAGGATAATGGTTTCGTAATGAGATCTACCCAGAAAGCCAAAGACATCATGGTTCTTACCATCCTCATCTTTGGTTTCTCCGCTGCTTCTCACTCTGCTCTGTCTTAAAAGTCAAAACAAGCCCACCTCCTCTGGCTCTCAGGTGTTATGAGATAAAAGGAGGGTCGACTTCTGTGAACTTTTTTGTGATAAGACATGCTCTTTCAGACTGAAGAGGTTCTTCTGTCATGGAGAAAAACATGTAGGTGTTGCCTGTTTTATATTGTTTAGGGCTCGTAGAGAACAAAGTCTTTGGTTGGTTGCTTTACCAGGCTAATAAGACACAGGAAAACACACCGCACACTCTCGAATTATCATCCCTCTCTGCTGGCCTAAATTGACACTGATTGGTTTCTGCAGACACTAGAGAGTCTTTTTTTGTCTCTGGACTTTGAAGTCTGAAGTGCCGATGGAAGAACATTCGTATCTCTAATAACGCAACTCCTGTCACGTCCACTTGTGTGGCTTTCAAGAGGGAAATAGAACTTAATCACGTATACTCTCTTGATACAAAAGAGGACTTTGACGTAAAGAAGTCAGGCCCTGATTCAATACTATATACTGATGAAAGGATGGTGTAGGCATTGTCAAAGCAGAGTTAGAGAGTTCCTTCACTCCAGGTTTCTCATTAAAAGGAACCCACGAGGCTAATCAGATGCTTTTGTTCTAAAGGGACATGCAGGTTTAATCGGCTCTTCATTGTCAGGTTCCAGCTGAGCTTCCCGTGAAGCAAGAGGGCCTGACTTTAATTGCAGATCAATTTTCTCCCTTGTTAAGTTGACGGAGTGTCGACGGCTATATGTGGTAGTGTGTTGGATTGTTTCTCTACAGTCCCCGTAGGGCTGATTGAGAAATCAGAGGTTGCTAGAAGCATGTGAGATTCCTCTTTTGAAGATTAAGTGCATGTCATGGTAATTGTTTTTCAATAGATTATTACTCAGTAAAATGATGCACTGAGCTTGTTGATTGAGCTTTTCTTAAATAAATCATAAAAATGTGGCACAAGCATACTGTGACATACATAGACATACTGTTAAATATTGTATTTTTTTTTAAAGATGCATTATTATTTAATTTTTTAAGTGATAATAAAGATGCGTATAATATTACCAAATATTATAATACCGAGAATCCTTAAAAAAAAATTAATAATGTTTTCTGCAAAAATAATGACCAACTGTTTTCCAGCATTGACTAATATTGACCATGTCAGCATTTTATAGTAATTTCCGAAGGTTAGTTTGAGACTGAAGACTGGAATTATGGTTGATAAAAATTCAACATTGACATCAAAAGTATAATTACATTCTAAAGCATATCAAAATATTAAATTATATATAAATTAGCAATAATATTTTACAGTATGATTTACTGTTTTACTATTATTTTGATTGAATAAATGCAGCCTTGGTAAACAGAAAGAAAGAAAAGGAATAAAAAACTTTGCTTTTGAACCGTAGTGTATGTATATATAAATCTACTGTGACATTTTGTGGTTGGCAAACATTATTACAATAGTCCATAGTTAATGTGATGTTCCACTAAAAAGCACCTTGGGACCAGTTAGTGAAGTTATTTTTGAGAAACGCTGTAGCATCATTTATCATTCATTTTGTATCCAATGCAATGACGTTCTTAATGTCACTTCCAAAGTTTAAAAACTTTTCGAGGCCTCTCCATGTCTTAAAATAGAACATTTAATAACATTGATGAATTGAACAAGCTTAGTATGCATCTAAAAAAACTCCAAAGTTAATGTACTGTTAACAGTACGCTTGTATAAGTCCTTTTATTCCTATATGTCTTTATGCTGAAGCTCTGAAATCTCAGCACGCCAGAGTAAGAAAAGAGCCATCTGCTCGAGTCCTGTGTGTCCTCTCAGAGTCTGTCTCACGGCGTGACCACTGCAGTGAGCATCCATACACTCCGCACCCCCACTGCGCCTTCATTCTGACTCAGACACCCTCCTGATTGCATCTCATTCACATCCTTGAGCTCAACTCTGTCTTTATTGTTTCTTTGTATAAGAGTTTTCTAAGAATTGTTAGCTGTTTAGCCCGTTTAGTTCTAATAATCATCGTCACAAAGCGAATCAGTCCACGGATTCTCTCTTTGTCTTGATCCGCTAGCCTTAAGCTTCAGCAAAGACGGAGTAGCCAGAAAGTCCCGGAAATCATTCATTTTCAGTGAGAGCTGGTGATTTGAGACGCTGTGTGCGAAAGTGCCTTTAGGCGATGCGACAGAGTTGAGCAGAGTTTAACTGGAATGCAATGACTTCCAGTGGGAGAAAGCCGAGCTCAAGTGAGCCGCCACCTGATACAGATAGTTACTGCAGTTGGGTAGGAATGTCTGTAGAGCGTGGCGGTAGCACAGCCAAACGTCACGAGCGTCCAGGGAATGCAGGAAATTATCAAATATATGCAGTTTTTTAGTATGCTGGAATGCTTTACATAAAAAGTCTAATTAAATGCATAAATGCAAAAGGGGTGATTTTTTTTTTTTTTTTACTTTTCTAAAGAACTAGAATTTGTTTACACATTTAAAAGTGCAACGTTTTGTTTTCTGATCTCTGTGCGTAATAGAACTTTATTGCATTTGCATTTAGGCATTTAGCAGATGCTTTTATCTAAAGCAACAGCAGAAGCAATTTATCAGAGTCAACAATGTTTGTAGTACACAATGCTAAGTGTAAGCTAAATTAGCTTGAGCTACTTAGAGCCACAGTGAAACACAGAAAACACTGTTTTATTAGTAATAGCATTTTTTTTTTACTGTTATATATATATATATATATATATATATATATATATATTA
>JAUMHP010000073.1:13649684-13665126 GCA_032361065.1 Enteromius trimaculatus | reverse complement strand
TGGTGACACAGAAATAGTGATTTTCTTCTTTGATGATTCTGCTTTTTAACATCAGGTGTCTTCAATAATGATCAATCGTCACTAAATTAATCACCGGGGATAGATCATTGGGAAAACATGAAAAAGTGAATGCAATGTGTTGCCTTGAAATTTTGAATATTGGCAATGATTTTTTTTTTTTTACAGTGCATTGATGCCAATAAAGAAGCTATTTAAGAGTCTGCTGCCAACAGTGATACTGTAGATTCACACAAAGTGTAATTATCTGTAATATGCTATTTGTACAAAAGCAAAATAGTGGAAGAAGGTAAAAAGTGCGAAGCATTTACAATATTTTAGAGTGAAAACAAGTTTGCACATATTTAACAATGATGGTATTTAATAGATAAACATTTTCTACCACAGTTTAGTGTAAATAGCATCCACCTTTTTGTTTTCACATTTAAATTCACAGTGGTTAATAAACAGTGAGGTATTTAGGCTGTGAGCACATGAAAAAGAAATTGAAAATGTCAGTCATAGTTTAATTAATTATAGCTGTAATTGAATATTACATATGGGACGGCGAGTATGTTTCTGGTCAAATGAAGAGTGGTGATATACTGAAAAGACCTCTATAACCGTGCTTTAATCTGATGAAAGATGCCCAACAGGGGTAAAATATAATTAATCCACAAACAGGGAAATAAGCCTGAGTCTGGACCCACTGAAGTTTAAATCCCCTTTTCTGCCAAGATGGGCGCTTTTACTCTTTAATCCACTCTGGGTACTGATGTGACCTGTCTCGAGGGGAAGAGAAATTTCTACAGCATCGACCCGTTTGCTGGCTCTTCAAGCCACTTGTTTTGACATGCCATCCACAGTGCACCTGGCAGATAAAGTGTAACCTCTTCGTGTAAATGAATTTTTAAGCGTGAAAGGAATATTTAATGCCACTTGCTAAATTACTGTTTCTAATACTCAAGGGTAGAGGTTGAGTAACTCGACATGAACATGAAAATTATTTTAGATTTGAAGTAGAATATTGAAAGATTAATAGTTAGAGTGAAAATGTCCTACTTCATTTTTAAAGGGATAGATTTGATTGTTAATCTTCTATTATTACTATAATCTATTATATTTTGCTCACCCTCAAATCATCCCAAACCCATTTTTTTCTGTAAAACAAAAGAAAGAGTTTTGCATTCCAATTAATCTTAATCAAATTTGCAGTTTTGGGTTTTTTTTTGTGATTTTTGTTATCTTTCTGAGCAAGTAATTTATATATTATTGTTTTGTTTTGGTCTGCAGTCTTACAAATAATGGTTCTAATTTTTTTTGTTGTTTTTTAAAGCAAGTAAAAGCAATTTTGGGTTCTCCCAAAAATGTTCAAAAACATTTTCTTTCTTTGCATTCTAAAAAATAATGATTCCAAAAGCGTGGGTTTGTTTTTTTAAGAGAAACCCACAAAAAAAACTTTAAGTGAACAGTTATAAAAAAAACAACATTTTTTTCTCAAAAATATTTTTGTCTGCATTCTGAAAAATAATGATTCCAAAAGTGTGTGTTTTTTTTTGTTTGTTGTTTTTTTGTTTGTCTGTTTTTGTGAAACCCTCCAAAAACTTTCAGTGAACAGCTATTCTTGGTTTGAACCTTTAATAATCTGAAGATGTTTCCACTACAAAAGGACCCTTTGTGCAGCTGAAAGATTTTGTGAATGTTAAAAGTTCTTTACTGAATCAAAGAGGCCATCAAGAGTGTCTAGAATAAAAGTCTAAACAACATTTGACCCACGTGACAATTTTATTGGAAAAAAAAAAAGTTAAACCATTTTTCCAAATAGAACAAAAATTATGAGGCTTAGAAATTTTTTACAAAATTGACATTTTGAACTATTAAACCTTTACTAACAGTTAATCTAATAGTTTAATTCTAAGTTCTTGTTCCAGTCCTTGAAATCTAATTGGAAAAACCCAGCCTCTTGGCTGTAAACTTAAAACCCATGAGTAGTTTTACTTCTTGGATGATGGAAGACAAATTGAGAAAGTGAATGATGAGATTGTGTAAGGGGGGGGGAGAAACAGAGGAGTGTACTTCTATCTGACCAGAGCCCTGCAGGGTTCACGTGTTATTGTGCCTTGTTTCAACTGCAGCTGACTGCTGCCACAACCACTTTCTTCCAATCAGGCTGATGATAATTAGATCAAACACACTTTCGTCCTGCTGCCTGCATTCCCTCCACACTTACTTGTGTTTCCCCCTTTAGGAGTGTGTGTGTGTGGAGATGAGTAGTGAGGATTTTTATCAACTCCTCGCTTGACTTTATTGCATGTGAAAGCGGCGAGGTGAATTGATTCAGTTGTATATTTTGATGTTTCAGACTCACACTCGTCCGCCTCAGGGAAAAAGCATTACCTGGATGCGTTTTGGGCCCTCGGCACACGAATAAACGGGACTGGAGTCTCATTATAATTTGCAAATGGCATTTGTGGAACGGAGCAACCTCGGCCGCCCTCTTAAGTGCCGTTCAAGTCTTATTTTCCTTCCACTGCCATTTACGACCAAGCTGTACAAATGTATCTAGTGGAAAGAAACAACAAGCAGCTAAGGAAAAAAAAAAATCAATAGTCCCCCCCTCTGCATTTAATATTCCCTCGCATCGGATCTGGCACGGTTCGATCGCTGTTGAATTTCTGAGATCCGCAGGGCAATTCATTTCGCACAAGTCTTGCGAAATTAGCTCTTGCATTTTTCAAAGTTACATTTTAATCATATTTTACGATGATGGCGGCGTGGGATGGAGTAAGCAAAGGCAAAAATAAAAGGCTGTATCCGTTCCTGGAGCTTCAGCGAAAGAGGCAGTTTGTTCCTAATTGGTTTAATTTATTAATCCAAAGCTTTGTTGTGGTTGTTCATGTTTTTTTATGCAGTCATTGCATAAACATTACAGTGAATATCTCATGTTGCTTTAAAAATTTCAAACCTGCTAAGGGAAAGTGAGTTTATTACCACCACAGATGTTCTGTTAAACTTTGAAATGGTGTTTAATCACCGTTTTCTGTCTCTTTTCTCTTTTTCAGGCTTGTAAATTCCGCCGATTCTTTCTGTAGTCCTTTTGCAACACTTGTCTTCTCCACACGCAAACAAGGCCCAGAGAGAAGACTCCCCCGCCTCCCCAAAAGACACTTTGCATTTGCATTTTTGCTCTCCTCCTTTTCACCATTGTCTCTCTCCATCCCCAACCGGTGCATCTCTACCTTTTCACCAGGAACTCTCCGTCTCTCCTCTCCCTGCACTTCCTGTCTTCTCATATCTCTGGAATACATCACGGACGGCACCGCCTCAATGCTCAAACTCTCTCACTGGACAAAGATATATTGGATGGGGGCAAAGCGATTGGACATTTCGATGTACTTTAGTTTCCTCTGGTTAAAGACTACTGTATTTGATCTTGTTTACTAATGTAAGGGAAGGACACAAGGCCTCTTTAGTCTGCAGTGGTTGTGTTTTCTTAGGGCAGGGTGGTAGCCAGAAGCCTTCAGAGTCAAAAAAAAAAAAAAAAATAAGCATCTGTTGCGTCTTTTTATTTTTGTTTTTGGTTCAATTGCATTAGTTGTTATGGAGTGGAACACAATATATCTTTATAGTAATGTGTGAAATGGTGGGGGGAAATGTACACTATATATATTTTATTTTTTACCAATGTACAAATATATTAATTAACTTATGTACTTTGATCGCTTATTCTTTAATGACCCCTCACGAGAAAAAGAAAAAAAACAACTGTTTGTTTTTGCTAAATTTTAGGGACTATTTCTAATGCCATTGATGTTTTTTCCTCTTTTCCTCCATGTACGATCTCTTGTTTAGAGTGTGGTTCTTGAGTCTGGAGAGCGATTTACAGACAGAGAGCGAATCTTTCTTGTGACTCTTGTTTCTGATGGTATGGCGTTTATTTTATTTTCAACCTGGTCTCACAGAATTGCGTGAAATAACCACGGACTCTTAACGCGTAATTCCGTATTAGTATCACATAATCATCGAAAATTCTGTGATGGGCTCACGTAAAAGATTACAATGTAAGTCAGTGACAGGCATCAGCCGTGATTCACGCACGGATTTGGATTCAAATATTGGGTAATGTTATTGCCATTATTGCGTATGAATTGGGGTGTGATTTTTTTTACTGTAAACGGTCACAACATTTTTGTTTATATTACTTTATTTCTACATTTATGAGCACGTTACCCAACACCTGACCCCTAAACCTACCATCCTACCAACACTAGGTAAACTGGCAGATACAACTACCAACATTATTTCTTAAAAAGGATTAATATTCTAATTATTCGGAGACAAAAGGATTGATCAGCATCTCTCCGTCCGCCGTGACTGATCTCTGCTGCAGTTGCTGCCTTGCACAAATTCAAAAAATGCCGCCAGGAGAATCTTTCGTCAGCCTTGGTTGTAAAATTCTATTGGCTCTCGCGTGTCTCGTGACCGATTGTGTCATGCTGTTGTGAAATGTTATTGGCTCTTCTGTGTCTGGTGATCGATTTGTGTCGACTCTAGACGAGAGTGTCTTTTGAGTAAGATGGCAACGCGTTAACGGAGCGGGATAATTTCAGCGATTAAAACCTTGTATTTTACTCACCTCTTTGCATAAAGACATTGTATGGCTTTAGAAGGATTTGAAATGCAACAACTTGTTTGTAATGTTTTTTTTTTTACTGCTTATGGTGAGTTTTTGCAATAAATACCCGTGACTGCGCTTATATGGTCTGTGTGTGTTTTATATTGTTTAGAAGTGGGTAGGTTTAGGGTAAAGGTGGGGCTAGGTGCTACAATGAAAGTATAAATTTTATATCAAATGAATCCGGTTTTCCGTGAGTGGATCAAGGCTGATGCCTGTCACTGAATTACATTGTCATCTTTTTTGATTACAGAATTATGTGTTAAGAGTCCGTGGTAATTTCGCGCAATTCTGTGAGATCAGGTTATTTTTCTCCCTCTCCCCTTGGGTCAAAGTCAAAGAGGCCAGGGAAGGCTGTTGATTCAGTGGTTCTTTGTTTTTGTTTGTTTTTTTGCGCTTGTGAGAATAAGACAACAAAAAAGAGAGACAGAAAAAGATAACAGATGAAAAACAAAACCATATGTGTGTGTGGGTTTGTGTGGAAGACCCTGTAAGTTCTGAAAATGCAAAGAAAAAGACGACGTGGTGAATGAGTTTTGTCTGTCTTTTGCACTAATTTAATAAAGCTGTTACTGTACTTCCCACCACTTTAACTTTGCTTGTTTGTTTTAAGCAAGAAGAACCAGATGCAGTGATGGAGAAATGTCATAAAATATTTACATTCCATAGGGGACATGGCTGATATCATAAATAAACCAACATATGCACATCAAAATATTGGTATTTTAAGGATTTTGCAAACTGAAGAGTTCACACCAACGTTAAAAAGCCTTGTAATTAGTATGAACGTATGAAAAGATGCATATCCAGATATCGGATTTCTGGTTTTATGCTGTAAATATTTTATTTTTATTTATATATTGTATAATACAACTGTAAATAGGTAATATATTTGGTGACTCATACACAAGTGCGGTTGTATAATATAAAAATAATTCATATTTACAGCATAAACTCAGGTATCCATTTGTAGCTTTGTACCTTCTTTTCATACGGCGATGTTTTATTAGGCTCACCTAAATAATGTTATTAGAAAGGTCTAAAAATAAACCTTTGTCCTACTTGTCCAATGTAGCCGCTTAAAAAATGGAAATGTCTTGGTTTGAAGGTCAAGGTACACTTGCATATTAATTGTGGTTTAATGAACTAGCTCAGGCATTTAACTGGCTTTTGCAATCATTTTGAAGTCGGGGGAAAAAAACGACTCTGGCCGTCTCGAGTCATCATCGCTTAGAACAAATATCATCTGATAATTTCTCGCCAATTTGATTAACTGAAATAATTAGCTCATAAACCACCATTAACATTTCCCTGGAGATGCCACAGTGCAGACTAACAAACGGACTCCTTCGGTATAAATAATCTAAAAATGAACTCGAGAAACCCTCAAAGTTGCTCTCAGTGTGAAAAGTGTTGCTTAAACTGCTTAAAAGTAAAGAGTAGGAAACTTTAGCAGTTATACTTGTGTGAATAACCCAATTTAAAGTCTGAATAACAAGCCTTGATTGTACTTTTTTTTTATCATTGTGGCTACAATATAAAAGAATAATGGCGAGCCAGCAATGTAATCACCCCCCACCTCCTCTCACTGAATGAGTCTCATTTTGATTTCTTACTCTGTTTTTGTCCCACGTCAATTCTTAATCACTTTGTATAAATATTAGAGCCACCGTTCTGGGAGAAGTCTGTTATATTAAGTCACCGCCTTTTTGTCATAACAATTGCTCTTTGTGAAAGCACAAACGTGTGAAACCTTGCTCAATCAGCAGAAATCAATAAATGATCATGCTTGGCAATTCGGATCTGGGTAATGCCATCTAATTGGAACATGTGTTTGGGTCGATAAGAGGGCACAGGTGTTCGTGGCCTCGATTAAGTCAATAAAATGATGCTTTCGATTTCCAAGATTAGCCGATAGCTTGATCTAAGAGAAAAGTTAAACATGCTATGAAATTGATCTTTTAGGCAATGTGTGTTTATTATCCTCTTTAAGCTATTTAACCCTATTCAAGTCATTTTTGTGTAGAACACGTTCATATGGAGGCACCTGTATGCGATCTTGTTTTTATTACTTTCTGAAACTTTGACCTGTTGTAACATCATATTCTTTTCATTTAAATATGTCTCAAACTGTTGGGTAAAGGCAAATGCTGAGTCTCTGTCAGGCAGGTTGGTGGCCGTCACGCTCTCCGGTTTTTTTTACACTTACTCCATTTATTTGTTGGATAGAAGCAGCTTTCATCTCTATCCCTCTCTCACAGGTGACATGAGGGATTTGTCTCCACAAATTTCGTTGACTTCTAAATCCTTTAGATGTTCTTGCTTTAAAATGGCAGAAAAACCTCTCAGTGTCAGTCATTCACCTCCTGACCTACTATATTAATGTAACTAACAGTCACAGAATATTAAGAATTGGAGTGACCAATTGCATAGCAATTAAAGGGACAGTTTCCTAAAAATTAAGAGATGTTTTAAAGAACCTACAATGAACGTAAATGTTATTTTGGACACCTATTAAGGGGATAGTGAATGGGTTCCATTCAAAAGCTGAAAAACATCATAATATGGTGGCCGAGAGAGTTCAATGCGCTGCAACTTACGAAAACACATGCAAACAGAAAAAACGACAGCTCAATAAGAAAACATCTTCATCAGTTTGACAACACAGGCGCTGCAAATTTTTACAATGCAACCAAACACAGAAACACTCTGCAAACAGCACGGACCACAGCCGGAAATGTTTCAGAGGGACCTCAAAAAGTGACAAACCCTATGTGGGACCTGATTATTTGTTGACTCGTCAGAGCAGTCTTATAATATCCAAAAGACCAATGAATCATATGATCAGGTTGTTAAAATAAACGAAAAAAAAACTCTTTTTGTTCAGCGACAACACCTCTTTGACCAAAAGCCACTGGACAAATAATCAGGTCCCAGATGGGTTTGTCACTTTTTGAGGTCCCCCTGAAACATTTCAGTTGTGGTCAGTGCTATTTGCATCGGGTGTCTGTGTGTCATGATTAGGTCGGAGGTGTGCGGATCCATTTGCTGAGGTTTCAAATTCATTGTTAGCAGATCAGGGTCAAACATCGGCATACAGGTATATATGGGTAAAGCTTAAATTGTAGTCGAAGTACACAATCAGATAATCCAGGCAGGCGGCAAAACAACAGAAACGAAGAACAGTCCAGAATCCAACACAGAAAAACTAACATGGGAATGAAACGCTTGAGTTGAGATACAATCACAATACTTTACAAATGGCAGATTAAACAGACAGGTATTATACAGACGCTAATGAATGGCTGAGTGGAGATAGCAGGGAACAGCTGTGGAGGAGAGATTGAGTCCGACATATGATTGAGTGTGAAATGACATGGAGGGAGTGCCCTCTAGCGGGGCTTGATGGCATTACCGTCTGGGAACGTTACACTGTGTTTGGTTGCGTTGCGAGAATTTGCAGTGCCTGTGTTGTGAAACTGATGAAGATTTTTTCTTAATGTGTTGTCGTTTTTTTCTGTTTGCATGTGTTTTCAGCGCGTTGAGCTTTCTTGGCCACCGTATAATATAATATAATTTACCACAAGTAAAATTCAAAGCTGGTCCAGCAGTTAACTAATTTACAGTATCCATATAAATGTTTAGTGCTCTCAAAAATATTTGGACGCCTAAGCCATAACTTTTTAAATTAAAATTTCAATCTAAATCAAAATAGCGTTAAACTATCTGAATGCCACTGCACTAGAAAGCAAAATATCAAAGCAAGTGGCATTTATTTTAAAGAAATATACCACAAGCACACTTTTTATTCATTGGTTCAGAATCATTGCACAAATGGCTCAGAAAAGTGAAGTTTGAGAGAATGTCTGGCATCATTTGTTTGCTGATGACACTTGATTTGATAGTTTGCATCTAAAGCAATGACATATTTCAGTATTTTTTTATAAGCATCTATATACAGTAGTTCATTTTTGTGTCTTTTTTTTCAGCCAATGTATGTTTCTGTATCTGGGTGGCTGTTTGATGAAGTGACACAGATGCCGGACGCACACTGTGTTCACATCTGTCCTGCTTGGCTGGAGACTAGTAAATAAAATTCAGTTTATTTTGGGGCATGAAAAACCATGAATGCAGTACTGCGTATGTTTTGTTTTCCAGTCATCTCTTTCTTTCATTTCTGCTCTCCCTGCACACCGTTCGCTTCCCTCTGATCCTGTTATATCTCGAAGTGTCACGCTGTCTCATCTGTGATGGATTTTTTCACAATGGCACTTGGAAGCAGGAGCACAGGAACAGCCTGAAAAGGTCAGATGTGTGTGATTATTTTAAATCTTATATACCTGACTCATGAATTTTAATTCTATGGCATCATGCAATTAATATTTTGTTTACTGTGAGGCAAAAAAGTCCATTTGTGTCGGACAAATGATCTTACCAGAATGCATTGTTTTGTAAGGCGGCAGCTGATTTCTTGCGGCGCCGTTTTAAGTCGAACGCAACTATTGTCAGACCTCTCCGCTTTTGTGATTGGTCATTTTCAACATATACCGCTTGTCATGACTTTAGGAATCGTGTGGGGGTTTGTGGGTGTTTTTTTGTTTGTTTTTTTTTTTATGAATAGTTAATTATGTATGAACAACACTGCAACACCAATATGCGCTGAGGGGGGGTCTTGCCCATGAGTAATTCAATGTAGAAACCGCCACTGATAACAATCTTTATTTGTACATGTATATGTTTTCTTAAGCATCATGTGACACTGAAGACTAAAGGCTGAAGAAAATTCAGCTTTGTATTACAGGAATAAATTAAAGGAGCTAAATACTATACTATACTAAATAACAACAATATTTCACAATATAACTGTATTTAATGTATTGCACCCTTGATGATCATTAAAAAAACAATTCTTGTTGATCCCAAACTTTTTAACAATAAATGCATTCATAAAGTCCACTTTATTTTTATTTATTTATTTATTTATTTTTTTAATTATTTATATATTTGTCTTGTTTTTCACATTTTGTTTTATACGTGTGCATCTGTATATGTAGTAATTATTTCACAATGTAGAATGAGGACGTCTATTTAAAATGTATGTGAGGAAGATTTTGTGCTCAAAATGGTATGTACTGGGTAGGTGTTTGTTTGTGTGTAGGATGGATGTGGCAGGTGAGAGCCCTGGGGCACGATTCCACCTTACACCAGAAGAGAAACCGAGCTCTCTGAGACCTAATTGCCCCTCAGAGCTCCTGATTGGGTAAAACTGAAGACTGAGAGAGAGCCTCAAGTGTGCCTTCTGGAAAAAAGAGTGCAATATGTCAACACACTGAAATGTGTGTGTGTGTGTGTGTGTGTGAGAGCGGGAGAGAGAGAAAGAGAGTCTTTCAATACACAACAGCTCTTTTTGGAGTTTGTGCAGGTGAGTACTGAGGTCCAGCGGTTTTGGCCCGTGTTTGTTGTCTAGACATCACCTTCTGTCTGAATGCAGTTGTGTATTCATCCAGGTTTTTGGCCCTGAGGAGTATTTTGTCTTAAGTGCAGCTGCCGCTGAGTGGAGCACTGATGTACTACAGCCTCAATTCTAGAAGGTTCCATGACCTCTTTATCCAAGACTTAACAAATGCTGATTCATTTGGTGAAAACAAGGGCCGACCAACAACAACAGATGGTAACAAACTGATTTGACAAAACCACGCTATAGACCATACTTGCACTGCCCAAATTAGCACTGCAGTTGTATAATTTCTCCAAAACAACAACCTTTTCCACACAATATTCAGCTATACCTTCTATAGGACAGCCTTTTCAAGATGTTGAAATCTGAAATGGACAGCAGCAGAGCTTCACACCTCCTGTTAGCATATTGTAATAGCCTGCAGGGATTCCATTCTCACCATTGAAGGTGTGAAAATTCAGCACTGGGTTTGATTCGCAGCCATGAAAAAGGACGCAGACGAAGACGCAGACACCCTAGATTACCATTGCGTTCGTCCGTCTTACAGCTAAAATGAAAGCAGACATCCTGCGACATCTACCTGCGTTGTTCCATTCTCCCACAAGCCCAGCTAAAAGGGAGAGAGGAGGAATATGTGTTTATTTCACCCGCTGTTTTGCCGAATGGGGGAGCGGTACTGTGTAGCAATGTTGACTCATGAATTATTGACGGCAGCCGCATCACCTGGGCCATCTCATTATCGACTCACTACGGAGAAAGAGCCAGCCAATCATCCCGCCAATAGTAATACGGCTTGCACATCTCCAGTGCAATTACCAGCAATCCAAAAGAGACTCACTCACACAAACACACAGACATACTTTAGGTCTACAGACTACATGCATGCTCACATGCATTTATTGACTTGAATATAAAACAGGCTAGACATGTAGTACAAAACAATATGGTGATTATTAAGTTTTCATACTGTGGTATAAGCATGCATGCGTACACATATACACACGCAGTCGTCACCTTGCCAAGGACGCCCTGCTCAGTAATCAATACGATGGGAAGTCTAAACACGCACAGACACAGTTACCAGCACACACACTTAACAACACACACTTCATCACCCAAGCTTAGACTATCCACTCATCAATACTCATCAGCACAGGATTAAAGCGCTCCATATTGACGGCAGGGGGCTGATCAGCGGTTAATCACATGTCCAGGTAAGTTACACTGTTTTTAGAGTAATAATGAATAAGTAATGTCCTCACTTGCATGTTTCGCAAAAATTAACAATTTCATTATTTGTGCTGCAGTTATTACAGACAAGCATCAACAGAATTGTGGTGATCATTTATAAACTGGCAGGTAGCATTTATATTTGCTCTAGACTACTTTTTCTCAGAATATCCATGATATACCCTAGTGAGCAATAAATACACTAAAATGTGTTTAAAATCATTTTTTTAACTATATTACAAAATCATTTTATGGTTGTAGTTTTATTCAAAAGTGATGTATTTAAAGTTTGGTAAACTGGAACATATATTTTGGTACTAGATGTAATTGTGCGGACGTAGAGCTGCACTCTGACAAAAGATGCCAGACATATTTTAGGCTTAATATTAAGAAACATGCATTTTGCACAAGTATTAGTCCAAATAAAGTTTAATTACAATTGTTATATTAGTAAATATGGCGTTATGTCTGTAAATATGTTTTTTATGTGAACAACACTAGACTTACATGAAATAAACGTATATAAAATATATTCAATTCAAAGGTTAAACTCGAAATTTTAAGTGAGAACTGTAAACTTGCATTTGTAAGATTTTTTTTTTTTTTTTGCCCTCAGAATTGGACTTCATAACTTGCAATTGTAAGCAGTTAAATAAAGTATCTAACAACTATTAGAAAAGAAGATATATATATATATATATATACCCACAATTGCAAGAAGTTTTAACTGCTTATAATATCTGCTTATAACTGCTTATAATATAAAGTTTTTTATGTTCCACAAATCTGACCTTATACCTCAAAATTGCAAGTTTGTCTTGCAACTCTAACTTTACATTTGTGAGATAAAAAATATCATATATATTATATTTATTATATATTATATATATTTCAATAACAGAAACAGTCTGTACAGCCAATCAGTGGATGGCCATGATAGACAAGGGCCAGTGAGAATGTGGCCAGGACACCGGGGTTACACCCCTACTCTTTACGATGAGTGTCATGGGATTTTTAATGACCACAGAGAGTAAAGACCTCTGTTTTAATGTTTCATCTGAAAGATAGTACTTTATTAACAGTATAGTGTCGCTGTCACTATACTGGGGCATTAAGACCCACACAGACCACGTGCTGGCCTCTCTAACACCT
The DNA here is from genome assembly GCA_032361065.1 of Enteromius trimaculatus. Classification (NCBI taxonomy): domain Eukaryota; kingdom Metazoa; phylum Chordata; class Actinopteri; order Cypriniformes; family Cyprinidae; genus Enteromius; species Enteromius trimaculatus. The sequence continues at coordinate 13,652,614 of JAUMHP010000073.1, read as the reverse complement.
CTACCAACAGCAACCTAGTTTTCCCTGGAGGTCTCCCATCCAGGTACTGACCAGGCTCAACCCTGCTTAGCTTCAGTGGGCAACCAGGCTTGGGCTGCAGGGTGATATAACATGCTAGATTCTTAAACTTATTTTTATTTATTTTCATAAAAAACACAAAAAACACTCAACCATAAGCCTGCACTCACCTGACATTAGCAGAAGAGTCCTTTAAGTTAATTGGTGTGTCCTTTGATTCATGACTCTTCATGGACACACAGCTGGGCTCAGGAGATTCATCTTGAATTATACTAAAGCACAGCAACAATGTAATATTACTATTAAAACCAGAGGTAGGTAGAGTACACAAAAACTGTACCCAAGCAAAAAAAAAAGTACTTTCGGGAGAAGCGCTAATGCATGATTAGCCATGGCTGGCTCCGCATTTTCCTAATCAATCTAATCACGTCTCATCCAGTCATAACCACAAGCTTTCCCCTTTGTAGAATTATACATTTAGAAATGGTTAAACACAGTTTAAAGTCATGTGTTTTGCTATTAACAGCAAGCTCACAGTGAGACAGTGGCCTTTTGTAACATCTGTTCCAAGTTTCCCAGGCTAAGTGTGAATGCAAATCCTTTCAAGGTTCAGCTACACCTTTAGTTTTAAGGTTTCCATAGCACCTATGCATTTGAATAACACTTGTATACTAACTAAGATCAAGGCTGGGAAATTTCTGTCGAGAGCAAAGTTCCTGTAATGCATTTGCATGCTCTGTTCCTTTTGTCTTCACATCTGTACTCCTCCTCCTTTGAAATGTACATAAAACGACAAGGCATCCAGGCCTTAGTCAGACTATTTGAAGACTACTTTGACGATGACTTTGTTGACTGCAGCAACCGAACAGAGTCTTTCAGAATAAAGAAAATTCTGCTTTAAGATATCCAAAGTGTCTCCTGGTCTTCTGAAACAAGTTTCACAACACCTTTAATAAGCCCACGGATCCACTAGGTCTCGAAGTTCGTGGGTGTTTACATGCGGCACGCTCCGCGTGGATGATTATCATACCTATTGTTCGCGCGGTACGGGGGCGTGGTCGCATTAAGAGATAATGAAGGAGACGGAAAAACTGGACATTGCGCTGGTTTCATATGAATTACTTTATCACAGAATATTTGTTTTCGATTAGACTATCTTAGTGTAATAGTAGACATATCAAGCTTTCTACAGATATAACTCTCATGTCTCTGAGTTTTTGCTGAGTTTCCGTTTCATTTTAGTGAGGTATTGCTTACTGAAGATCGCGCAGACCATCGCGGCAGGCAAAGCACCCTATTTGTTTTCTTAATTTTCCTAATGCACAAAGTTGTGTTGTTATTATATGTGTATACAAATTAAAGTAGACCCTTCACATATTCGATTGATGTGTTGCTCTTATCTGTACGATCAAAACTCAATGTGAAATATAAGTTCTTATTGGCGTCATCAGGAGAAGACGCGTCAAAACGCATGTATGCGTTTGTGGACCCCAATGCAGGCAGGCAGCGCTGTCTTCTTTTATCTTCTGATTCACTCAATGATGAGCCAGCTTGTTCAAACCTGTGACAGAGCCATATACTGCTCTGGCAGTGTGGGTTTGGAATGATTCGTAACATTTTTTATAATTGTAACAAGTAAAGATGCAGCACATAAAAAATCTATCGGAGTAAAAGTATTAAACCTATCGAAAATATGTACTGAAGAAAAAAATGGGAGTAGGAGACTCCAGTAGAGTACAGATACGGCCTTTTAGTACTTAAGTACAGTAGTGAAGTTTTACTTCGTTACTATACATCTCTGTCTAGACATTACACTATAGAGACTGTGTCTGTTCCCGAACTAGAAAATACAAAAAAACATCCCAAACAAATTAAAAGTAACAATTTAATTGATGTTCAAAAAATAAAAGCTGTTTATAACAAAGACCCGGTTTCAAAAACGGGGATTAACTTAAGCCAGGACTAGGCTTTAGTTAAATTAAGATATTTAAGCAACTTTTACAAAAATTTTGGATAAGAAAATATTACAGATGTGCATCTTAACACAGAACAATGACACTGACATGTTTTAAGATATGTCAGAGCAAGATATTTTCATCTGAGACAGCTCAAACATGCAATTTAGTCTGGGACTAGCTTAAGCCTTGTCTGTGAAACTGGGGGAAAGAGAGACAAATGATTAAGCTCGGATTACTGAATATCAGGTCTCTTTCTACTAAATAATTTTTGTAAATGATTTGATCAATGATCATAACCTAGATTTGCTCTTTTTTTGTTTGACAGAAACGTGGTTAAAACCAGATTAATAAATTACTTTAATCTTGAGTCTACACCACAAGATTACAGCTACAAAAATGAGCCACGTCTGAAAGGCAAAAGAGAGATAGTTATAAATCCCAGGGGCAGAAAATACGGCCAAGAGACGCCGTGGCGGGCAGGCAGAGCAAGGCCAGGCGGGCAGGCAGGTAGTACAAGGCCAGAGAGAAGCCAGGAGCAGAAAATTACGGTCGGAGAGGACCGTGGTGGGCAATGCAAGGCCAGAGAGAGGCCGGTGGCAGGCAAAACGGTCGGAGAGGACCGTGGCAGGCAGTGCAGGCCATTGAGAGGCCGGGCGGTGGGCGACAAAGCCATAGAGCCGAGTGGGCAGGCAGAGCGAGGCCAGAGAGGGGCCGGGCAGCTGTTGGAATGGCCAGAGGGACGAAGACAGGTAGTATAAGGCCAAAGAGAGGACAGCGGCAGAAAATACGGCCAAGAGAGGCCGTGGCGGGCAGGCGGAGCAAGGCTGGAGAGGGCCAGGCAGCAGGAGGAAATGGAGTGCCATCCATGTTGGGTGGACCTTTAGCACTCTTGCACCAAGTTTGTTTGGGTGGAGGCCATCCAGTTTAAACAGTTGTCTATGGCCCCAGAAAAGA
>JAUMHP010000073.1:13594929-13608325 GCA_032361065.1 Enteromius trimaculatus | reverse complement strand
TGTGTGTATAAACATAATAAATATACAGTACACACACCTCTTATGCAAACAAAAACTTTTATTATGGATGCAATTAGTTGTGATTAATTGTTTGAAAGCACAAATTTAGATTTTTTTGGTTTAGTAACCAAAAACAAAATCTATATATATATATATATGAATTTAATAAAAACATAATTAAAAATCTGTAATTTTCCAAACTGTAAATTTATTATTTACTGTATCTACATGGATTTCACTGTAACAATTATTTAAACAGCTGTGATAAACATCACTTTTATGATTTTCTTTGCTCACCTGCAGTTCTCGGACCACCCTCTTGATGAGGTAGTTTCCAAGCTCCACCCCCTGCAATCCGGCCTGAGTGGAGGAGATGGAGTAGAAGATGGCTGCATTGATCTTGTTAACATCTTCCTCTACGTCTAGAGTGGAAAACTCTCTAACGATTCCCTGGGAAAACAAGAGGAACATATCAAAATAAATAAATTCACGCAGGCTTCACTGGAGGTACTGACACTCTATTTGACCATCAAGCCATAAATTATTCTTTGTGAATGAATACCAAATGTGATTTTCATTTGCATTTACCTGGATATTATTGGCTATGTCCTCAGTTAAGGCAACATGCAGCACCACCAGTGGCTCTCCAGGCATGGAGGCGTGGGTGAAGGCGTAGCATCTCCGGTACGGCCCCACTCTGCGTTTGAGATCCGTCCAGTTCCGCACAGGATGGACCGCCTCGTACCTGAAGGATCAAACAAGAAAGGCTCAACTGGGAAGACAAATAAAGGACATGTTTATACATATGAGAGAGATCTTACTGGCTGATCTTCTGAAGGATCTCACATGGGGACTGCCAAGTGATTCTTTCCAGTCGGAGTAATCCAACAGAAAACCATTCTGACAGAAGACTCTTCAGAGTGCTGTTCAGATCCTAACAGACCAAGATATACAAACACAAGAAGATCAGATCTGAAGAATGTGAGTGAACATGCAGGTCCATCACTACACAAAGCAGAAAGTCCTGTTTATTTTATTTTATTTTTTGAGAATTTCTCAAGTTCTTCTTCTTCTTCTTATTATTTTAAATGATATTCTTATTACTATTAATAGACTATTATAGTTTGTTTTTTCTTTTATTTTTTGTGAATTGGCTTTAATTTTTATATTTTCAGGGATTTTTCAATTTATATTTTGTGATTTATTTATTTTTTTAGTTAAGATTACTATTAAGACTACTATTTAATGTTTAATTTATTTAATTTATCACAGTTTTATTTTATTTTATTTCCAGATAGTAATTTTAGTGCTTCAACTCTTATTTTATTAGTAATATTCCTATTCATATGTAGATTTTTGTTCTATTAGTTTAATTGTAAAAAAACAAAAAAATAAAACGTTAGCATAGTTTTAGTTGAAGATAATATTTATTTTATGATATGTTAAAATTAAAACAAAATATTTTAAATACAGCATTCGGAGCATTTATGATAACAAAGATGCAAAAATGGGTAATTCCGAATCATTATAGTGTTGCAAAGAGGTTATATCTACATATATTCTTAAAAAGTAAACCCACGAAAAGAGCCTGTTTAATGCTAAGGGTCAAAAAGAGGTCATGCAAAAATAAATCATGTGCAAAACAACCTTGACTAAAATTATAAATGGACTTTAGGGAAAAAAATAATGCGCTGAAAAAACTGCAGAACACGAGCGGTTTAAAATTACAATTCATGTGCAATACCCACCGATTTTCAAGAATCGTTCTCAGTACAGCTGCGCTCATAATGCTGCCTAATTATAAAGTGTGCAGCTTCCGTCAAGGGAATTAATATCTCACAGTCACTTTCACAGATCGTGTGCAGCAACCCCACCAACTCACAGTTGCTGCCATTTCATCTGTACTGTACAAAACACTTTCAGAGTCGGCTCATTTTCCTCTGCAGCTCTTAGCGTCTGTTTATTTGCTCTGGTAGTGTTCTCATTAGAGCGCCGGGATCGGCTTCAGCGTCCATACAAGTCGGCTGAAAGATTTCTGTGGTAAACACAGTTCCATTTCATCAAAGTGCTGTTGCTTCCCACATGAGATATGGTTCTGCACTCTCCCTCGAGGGTCAGATTTCTTTCATAATGGTGATGAGCAACACAACACGCATACAAATATCTGGATCTAGTCGCCGGGCCACTCGCACAAAGCGGTTTTAAAAAAAACATTCCACGCTAGCCTCTCCCACAGATGCATGTGCTTAAAAGAATTGCGGGCCTGTCAATCAAACACGCACACCGGCCATCCGTACGTGCTTCAGCTTCATCTATAGGTAGTACACGTAAAATCTGACCTTATTGTAGCGCTTTCAGCTGTGCCTGCAAGCAAAAAAGATCTTGAATTACCATTTCCCGGCACGCTTTTCCCTATAAACCCGCTCGCTCAGATCAGCATACATAAATGTGTCGCTAAGTGATGCATTTGTATGTAGAAAATAACCAAGGGGTGTCAAGGTAAAGGCTCCCAAAAGCTCAATAGCAGCAAAACAATCTAACAAAGTTGAGATTGTAGCGCTGCCTGAAAACAGGACGGCTGTTCAAGGAAAGCAGGCCATCAGAGACTCAACTGGCAATGTAGTCTACAGCATTTTGCTTTTCTGTCTATCTCAGCTTTACTCCAAGTGCAATCCACAGCCCTTGGCCGCCCCAGCAGTCACCGTTCCACTTAACTTTAAACTCATCAAATCCTCTCTGGGCTGGGAAATTACTTCTAAGCATTTACTCGGTGTTCTACCTTAAAATTCAGGGCACCCGAAAGCATTTGAAATTCTTCACCCAAAAGAGTTTTGTATTTGCTTACACGGCTGAATTTACTCTAGGGCCAAGCGTACGTAAGTGGAATCCAACTTTGATATGTGGCAACGCACCGCAGGCCACTTTCAAAAGCGCTGCACTGTTTGGGCCACTTTATTTATTTTCTTATGCGCGTAAGGGAAAGGAAGATATCTAACTCGCGCTAAACTACAGTAGAAGCGTCAAGGCAGATGCAGAGATCACAAATTATTAATCCAGCCAAAGCGATAGAAAAAGCTTTGCCACGCTGAAATTTGAAAGGGCAGAGAACATGCGCTCGGTGGAAATGGAGCGCAGGATCTGCTCTCCACAAAAGGAGCAAGAATGTCAAGGACGTGTCAGTGACTGAACCTGAACAGAACCTGAAAGTGGGCTTTTGACATTCTCTGATTTTACTGACGTGAAGGAAAAGTGAAGAAGGCAGGTGCAAATGGAAGAAATTAAATGTTAAAGCAATTCTCACCTGTTCATACTGTACATAAAATGAAAGCCTGTTTTTAAACCATGAGACTTTGAAAAATTGGGGGGAAAAATACAAAAATGGTTCTTTAAAAAAAATAATAATAATAATAATTATATATATATATATATGTGTGTGTGTGTGTATGTGTTTATATATTATATATAGTTCAGAAATATATGCTATATTTGTCATATATGTGACTGTTCACTTTAAATACAAGCTCGAAAATACATATTTTAATTTATATTTAATCCATAATCATTTAAACACTTAATTGATAAGTTAAGCTAAGCAAATGCTAAAATTGCTTACTAGTTTTTTCACTTTATTTAAAATAGATTTAATTTGTTTAGTTGCATATATATAAATATGCAAAACACTGTGTAATCACATTGACAAAATATTACAGTATCAAATGTATAGTTATTGCAAACATTTCAAGTTTTGATTTTGGTTACAGCAGAGAATTGTCTGCTACTTCAAAATGCTTTGGATAGAAGGCTTTTTTAATGCTTCAGGGAGCAGATCTATCCTGCTATATAACATAAACCTCTAATGTAAATCTCAAAACTAATGAACTGAGGAAATGTAAATGTCTTACTGACAAGGCACCCAGTGTAACTTTCAATCATTAATTCTGCAGAGGACGTGTCAGTATAGTCATCCTAAATTGCTTTGGGAAAACCACTGCAAGCAGCTTGCTGACTGTCCAATACAATGCAGACTTGGAGGGGTTCTGCTGGGCACCTGTTTGAGTCCAGAAAGACTATGTCTGTTCATCGATTACGTATCAAGAAACGCACCTGCTCCGAAATTTAAACTGACATTTCTTTGGGATCCTGATAATTCTGCTCTGGAGAGTTTGGGATGTGTGATTAAATTTTTACTGCAAAGCTCAGCATCTTAGCTGTTCTCTGTCTTGACCGATTATTGTCATTTTAACACATTTTTGTTCTTCAGCACTCTGGTAGGAGGTGAGCTAAATCAGTTCAGGTGCTAGTTCGCGGTTTATGGGTTTCAGAACCAGTTTTCACTCTCTCTGTCTGTGAAACAGATGTGTGGTAGTCACTTATAATTCTAACCCAAGGTTCACAGATAATAAAAGCATTCTTTCCATTTTTTTCATATCTTTACACTAATCTTGAGAAGTTCATGCCTCTGTCACCCTCATTTCCAAATTAACATGCATCAGAGAGAATGCCTATTTTCTCCAAGGTGAGATGATTTGGAGAAATTTAGCATTACATGACTTGCTCACCAATGGATCCTCTGCAGTGGATGGGTGCCGTCAGATTGGTAGTCCAAAAATTATTAAAAAAAAAAAAAAAAAAAAAAAATTCACAATACCCACAAGCAATCCACACAACTGAAATCTTGTGTCTTGTGAAGTGTAAAGCTTATGTATTATCGGCTGGTATTTTAGCCAGAAGCAACAGTTATTAACTGATGGACTGGAGTCATGTGGATAACTTCTGGATTATATGATGTTTTTATCAGCTGTTTGGACACTCATTCTGTCCGCACCACTGCAGAGGATCCATTAGTGAGATGCAATGCAAAATCTCTCCAAATCTGAAGAAACAATCTTCTATATCTTGAATGCCCTGAGGGTAAGTTAATATTCCTTTAAGTTAATATATTGCTATTTGTTCATTTGAAGTATTGAGAATGCCAGGAACAGATCTGTTCATGTACACTAATTGCTGTCAAATTAGTTTTGCACAAATTTGCACTGTTCACAAGACAATTTGTAAAGCTTGTCTGAGGTAACTAAGCTTGCCAAAGGGTCAACTGATTTTGGGTAACCCAAAAATAATCTTACCCTGCAACTGACTGCTATTTTACCCCGCTGTCTCTAGCTCATAGCCATATTAATGACACTGAATCATTTCTGATGGGCTGGAGGTGTTCCAGACAGTCTGAAGCGTACCTTAGGGATATGCAGTAATGCAATATTATTACTGAGAGCGAGAAGCATGGGACGCCACCGCTGAGAGCTTTGCTAACACTCACTAACAGGTAAAAAGGCTTTTAAATGAAGTGCAGAATACACAATGATCATGTGACCAAATTACCGCTTGGCTGAATGTCAGCTTGACATCACATCAATGGTGCTTTTAGAATGAATTCAGCTTTCATTGATTATTTCCCACTCTCCAAAGTCAAATTATAACCTTTTAAATGAAATGTTATTAGGTAATTCTTTATAATGTCCACTCTACATAAAGTTAATACGGTGGAATAGCAAATTACAATATTAATCTTATTATTTTTGCAGCATATAAAACAAATTTAACTAAAGACATATTACTGTTTTTTTCCGGACAATTTATAATTAATTATTGAACACCACTCTCATAATTAAACATGCACATATTAGTGTAAGCTCAAGAGGAAACATAATTATTCTTGCATATGGGTACTGGTTCACATACTACTTTTTAATAGTAATGCGAAATTTCCTAGAATGACCGATTAAGCTTTTTTTTTTTCTCTCAATGCACCTGTTCAAGACTTTGAAATCTCATAACTAAAACAGCAGATCAGATCATTCCTGCTGCCATGAAGGCCAAAGAGCTGCCTGTGAAACTCTGAAATAACGTTAGAAAAAAATACCTGGAGTAGGCTATAAAAAGACTGGCAAAACTTCAAACTTTCCAAGAATTGCTGTGAAGCCCTTTGTAACAAAATGGGGGGGAAAACACTGGAGTTGAGATTGGAATGCCTTCAAAATAAGCATCAGGACAAGGTGCTGTGCAAGTGACCCAGAGGCTGTCTACAACACTAACATCTCTTTGACTGAAATGGAGGAAACTGCCCAGAGTTCAATGGTTTCTTTGCACTTCACAGAGCTGGAGCAACTGAAGCTCACTTTTGAAAAAGACCGATGGCATCACAACTGAAGTTTGCTTGGCACCACGAGTCAAAACTGGAAACCCTTTGGACGTTTTTCTGTTTTGGTCTGGTAAAATCTACTTGGGATGTAAACAGCCCAAAATACAGGTAACTTCATAGACCTAATTCAACACAGCATGTTGTTTTAGGCCTAATTTTTCCAGTATACATTTCTGTCATCTAGGAATATTACAGATATACATATTTTCAATGCTCTGTCAGCTGATAGATAGATAGATGGACACATAGCAGCTGCACAGACTTGATATCTATCACTCACAACCTTGCTTTCATTCTTTAAAATTTAAGCACGGCATCTGCCCTGACAAAGGTCCATATTGTAGTCAGTCCATACTGGCAGTATCATTTTATGATTGTTGCCATCTACAGATGAGGCCAATACAGAAAAATCCTTGGGGAGAAGAAGTGCCATTCTCACGGAGTTCTGTTTGCAGGATGTTTCAGCCAAAAAATAACACATAGGACCTAAGAAATGCCTTGGGGGACATAAAAAGAAAGTTTTATTCTGGAATGGCCAAACCAGAGCCTAGGCTAGAATCCTAATAAAAATCTTGCTGTCAGTATGACCGGGCCCAGACAGACTATTTTCACATTTTCTGAATTTATAGGTGTCTTTAAAATTCTGCTGAACAAAATTTAAACCTGGTAAATGTGTAAAATGCAGCAGAAAGCATAATCAAATTGACCAAAATATGTTACATTTTGTGAATGACGAGCATTCCAATTCAGAATGCATAAAAAAAAGACAAAATTACAATAATTTTAAAAATTATTTATCTTGTTTAATGGATAAAGAAAATGTTATTTAATGGATTAAAAAAACCAACAGAGTAATACATTTAGAGGAGGTATAATAGGAAAGAAATGCAAGGCACTTTAGACTTTGTTTGCACTACAGACATGTTTCCATGATGTCATGACTTAAATTTAAATGTCATGCAATAAATTCATCTGTATATTTGGCACCAAAACATTAAAAACTATGTCACAGCTGAAGCCTGTGACGTTCACCAATGTGGGACAAAGGTCGTCTGGCTGCAAACACAACCAGCCATGCGAAATCAGAGACCAGGATCTAAATTAGGGGAAAGGGCACATCACAAGTTCTCATACCATGTCATAACCAAAGCTGATGTTAGGAATGCAGTAGTCACTGAAACCACCAAAAAGGCCAAAAGGTCATTCCATGACATGGGCACCTGCATAGCATTTATTACAAAATATAATGCTGATGTTTCTACAAATACATCATATTTTCAGTAAACAGTTAAATACTGTAACAAGTGAAAAGAGACCCAATTCCTCAAGTGATAGAAGGTAATAAAATTAATTTGTGATGGTAAACAAGGCTAAGATGTAAACTGGGGATGCAACTCTATTTAATATGTTTTTAATCATAATTCTGACCCATAACGGTAGTTCATGTAATACAACTTTTTACCTCACAATTCTGACTTTTATCTTCCAATTCGGAGAAAAAAGACAGAATATATAAACAAAATCGCAAGATGCAAAGTAAAACTTTTTCTTTTTGCCACAGAAAAAATTAAATAAAATACAATCTTACAATTCTGACCGTTTCCTTGCAATTGGAAGGTTATAACTCACAATTAAGATTTTTCCTATCAGAATTGTAATTGTGCATTTTGCAATTCAGGGTTTAATTTTTTTTTTTTAAGCCTGTATTGTGGGACAATTACTCAAAAGTTGGAAACGGGTGAAATGACCCCATTACACATCTACATATTATATAACTGTTACTGTAACGATCTAATGATGTATATTTACCCTCATATGCGGGCTGTCACTCATTTTTGAGGACGTGAACTCGATGAGATCTGCCCTGAGGTCCACCAGAAACTTCACTCCGCCCTGAACCTTGCTGGTGTGCGTGAGCAACTGTCGGTACCGGGGTGTTAAACTGTACCGCAACCTGTCCTCCACCTGCAGGATGGTGGCCACATCCCGCCCCTGAGTGTCCAGCAACTTCGCCGCCAGGTCTGAAGCCCATCTGTGATCTACCCCGAAATCATGAGACAGCTTCTCGAGAAACTCCAGCTTTTGCTCTCTCTCTAAACTCTTGTAGAAGTGCATGAACTCCAGACTGTTGGATTCAGGTGGAGGTGGGGATTTTTCTCTCATCTCATAGGTGGGCAATGGGGCCACGGTCTTTCTCAGGATCTCCTCCATGCTGTTGTGCACTGCGATGGAAGTACATGGATACATGTTTCTGAACTCCCACACTCTGAGTCCCTGGTCCGTTTTTAACACTGCTCTGTGTCGATAAGACTTTAGCAAAGAGCGCGCGGCTGTACATAAGCGGAAAGATGTCATTGCGCGCCTGACAAACACGCACCAAAATAAACCTTGTATATAGTGTTGCAATTCACATCCTCTTCCGGGGTTTCTTAAAGGACCCGCGCACAGTTGTATGTTGACAGCACAGAACACAGCGGAATGTTCTACGTTGATGTTTTCTTTTCTTCTTTTTTTTTGTTATTCCTTTTTATTTTTCGTTATTAATGTTGTTCTGTTTCGCTGAATTATGTTTTCCTTGTATGTTTTTGTGATGCAAATAAAGCATGTTCCTACAATTTAAATAATATGGAGTAAGCCTTTAAAAATACATTATAAAATTATATTTTTTAATTGGTAGGGAGAGACAGATGTATTTATGTATAAACAAGTAAATTAATTCTATACAATCTGTCAGTGTATGCAATGTGAAGTTGCAAAATAACAACATATGTGACTTTTCTCTTCTGCAACCTTATGCAAATTATTATTTTTACATTATTTACATTATTCCTTTTTTACATCCAGAAAAATACATTGCACACATGCGGTGACTGTGATGGAACAGAGTCATCAGAAATAATAACTATTTTAAACTAATTCAGTCTATTAATAAATATTATTTTAAATTCATTTTCCTTAGAAATTCCTCTAAGGTCTTCATTCTTATTGGGTTTACTGTGGATAAAAATCGCTCTTGCTTCAGTAACAGCAAGGTTAGCCAATCAGAAAACATGGAGACGCCCATCTTCTAAAATCAACCAATGGCGTGGGCTTGAGGCGGGACTATCTTGTTGTCCGACCAATGGAAGTATTTGGGGAAACCTGTTTGGAAAGCACTTTTTGATCAGTTCCGTTTAGTGTCGCTATTGGTATAAAAACGTTTACATCAGCTTTTATTTTAATTTCAAAGAAATTTCAAACGCACATGCTATTACTTAATACACATTTTAAATGTACATTTATAACCCCATCAGGTGAATCACGCTGGAAATACAGCATAAGCTGGTCTATAAATTAGCAACGACGTCAAAACCTTAAATCAGTGACTCGTCTGTAACCACGCGGATTGACAACAACCGCACAATACACGGATTTGCAGGTATTACATTAATGTTTATTGTTTGTATTCACATATTAGAAAAAATAGTACTGTTTTAGCATGCTTGATTAATTGGTGAATTTATTTTGTGACGTTTCTGATCCTATTAAGGCGCCTGGTTGGCATAATGTCTGCTTTCAGTGAAATGTGAATCAATTCAGCAGTGAATTCAGTTGCATTGTTGGCATCTCATTTTAGGGATGGCAGAAGACTCTAACTCTGTGAAAGCCGTGGAAACGGAGTTAAAAGATAATCCAGGCTCGAGTGGAGATGCACTTGTGTAAGTAACTTACAGCTGTTAGGCCCTTCATGCATCACAAATACAGTAAATGTTGCACTGCATGTCCGATCGCATCTTCAAACACCTATCCAAACGCTACTGTAAGTAAAAGAAGCCCTTGATCTTGACTGACTTCCATCCAGTAACCGTACTTTGCTGGCACACACTCTATTCAGATTCGCACATCACCCCTAATGCATCTGTGAAGTCTGTATATGAGTGTACAAGTGAGCTAAATATTTGTTATTCATCTTAGAATAAGCAGGATTTAATGGCAACACAAACAACAGCTGCACGTTATTATACACAGCGCTGCACTTTGCAGCAGGAAACGCCTTTCGCCTTACTGCGAAAGATGGAGACAAATTGAGCCTCCCAAACAAATGATGTGCACCAGAAATCGTAAATCTAACCAAGTGTGAAGTGAGTGCCAAAGAGCTTGCATTCATTATTCAGAGAGTTGTACTCCATCTTCTTTATGAATAAATTATTTTACTTTGATATCTAATGCATTATATGGGCACACTAACGCCGGGGACATTCATCCGTCTCTGGCGTTTGTAATTAATCTGATGAAAGACTTAGACACCTGTAAGTGTTGCTGACAGCAGCCTGTTGTGACGAGGCCTGCTGGCAGGCTGTCACACACTCCAGTGAAGGGAGAAGTTTATTTGTAAAGCGCTAATATGGATTCGGAACTCTTCAGCACTAATGGCCTTTTTATGTCCCCCCTCGTCTCATCTATTCCCACCCCTCCTTCTTTTCTCATATACGTTTGTCTTTTGTCTCATATTTCTCTCATCATCTCTTTCTTTTTGTTCCTCCGCAGAGTAAAGCCCAAGAAAAATAAAGCAAAGGCTAAAGGCAAGCCTCGGCACGAAGGGAAGGAGAAAACACACAGGAAGGTAGTTTTTCAATGTCACCATTCATTTCCTTTCGTCATGCCCCTGGGATTCTCTCTTCAAGTCCGGCTTAATTAAGAGGCCCTGTTAGCTTTGCTGTAGAGGAATATTTATGCAGACATATCATTCAGAGCCTGCTCCGTACAGTAGGTTACAGAGACCCAAATATAACAAGAACCGACTGCTACACGGAGCATAACCTAAAAGCATTTAGTCAGCGCGCAATCAATTCTGTGATCGGGATGTCAGATTCATAGGTTGCGAAAACCTAGATGTAACAAGAATAGATTGTTATGCAGAGCCAAGCAAACAATGCAATCTTCCATCTTCAGGGCGGTTGCACGAAACCGCTCATTATCTGCGCATGGTCGTAATAGTATTTTGCCATTATGCAAGTCTGTTTTTTTTAATGCAACCTACTTTCAGCCACTCTGATATTTTTGTGGAGGAATATGATTCTCCTTGACAGCTCCGGGCTCCGGGTTTGGCCTTGAGTGATCTGGATGGCTTTCTTTGATAGCAGGTTGTAAGCCATTGATTAGACTGGGCTTCCCTATGGTGCGTCAAACCCACAAATAGCCCTACTTTCCCCCTGCACCTTTACATTAGCATAATGCGGCTTCTGGAGCTTCTTCGTCTCTTTGATATTTCAGTATATTGCCTATTCTTTATTTATTACCTGCCATCTTAATACAGTGGTTTAGTGGTGCTTGCACTGTGGAACAAGATGGGATTATAAAGGAATGTCCTTGTCAAGTCAGTATGTAGGTTGCTTGGAACTTATTTTAAATTTTTAACGTGTATATAGAGATTTTTATTTTAAATAATCAACAGTGACTATAAAAGTCCAAAAAAGCCTTTCTTTTGGTCTGTTTAGCATAATAATTCTGGGAAAAAAAATGGATTCAACAAAATATTAGGGAACTGTTTTCAACATTGTTAATAAGACCATATGTTTTTTAAGCACCAAACTGACATTTTGGAATATTTGTGAAGGATCATGTTACACTGAAAACTTGAGTAATGGAGGAATAAATATGTTTTAAAGTTGTGTTTTTTTTTTTTAAGGTTATTTGTTTTGTTTGTTTTTACTGTATTTTTGCTCAAATAAATGTAACCTTGGTGATCAAAAATATCTTCTATTACATTTTATTTATTAATTTTATTTTTTGAACTGTGATTTTTGAATTTAATTATTTTCTGGATTCTCTACCCCAATAGTCCCTAAACATTAAAAATTGAATCCCATGTAAATGCAAGAAATGGGTTTAAAATCGAAAACATTTTCACCAATTTTCTCACAAAGTTACAAACATTACTGTCTAAATTAATAATTAATTCAACAAACATTTAAATCATTACCTGCTTCAATACTGTTAATACAATCATTGCTGAAACGTGCAGTTAGCCTACTGCACGAATAAAAGCAAAACTATAACAAAATTATAAACCAACAAACTATGACAAAATTATATAAATATTGTATAACAGTACAAGATGAAAAAAAATGTATATTTGTATACAAAGCATATATCTTTCTCTAGATTCAAGAGTGAGCACTTTGTAATTTGATACTGAGGTCATGTCATCTGTATATCATGTTCATCTGATGTTCGCAAACTTTTTTTTTTTAATAAGCAGGGGAAATTCCCCACTTTAAAAATAACCGTTTACATGCATAGGGTGTTTGCATTAGAACAATGTACAGGGATACATCATACCATTTCCTATTAATTTAATGGAATGTACGGGAACAGTGAGGAATACCAATATGCGTCAAGCAATCCAGCATCTGAATATAATTATAGTATTTGGGAAGGCAATACATAAGATTCCATCATCTATTTGTCATGTGTCGTTTTTTATTTTTTCCCAGATGAAAACGCCTAAAGAAGAGAGCATGGACTTTGAAGACAGCGGTGACAGAAGGTACAGTGAGATCGCTGCGTCACATATGATTGTATTTTTAGTAGCCAGTACTGCCAGTGGCGGTTTTAGGTATGGCCGAATAGGGCAGCCAGCCGGAGCGGTGTTTTTTTTAATGACACGTGGTGGGCGCCACAAGCACTTTGGGGACAAAATCATCTGGGCCCTTAAGCGGTTTTCTGTTATCTACGTATCATACCTGTGACTATGGCATTTAAGTAGATTCAAATCTATCGGGAGGGAGTATTTCTGCACCGTGAGAGCGCAGAACGCTGTGCGCATGCAAAAATGCGCTCTCGCGAGTATGGCTCTACGCTCTCTTCAACTGCTCAACCCCTGCTCGCTCGTCAAGTAGACTTTAGAGACTTGGGAGCCAAGGATCAAATGTCAGATCTCTCCGCTCTTGTGATTGCTTATTTTTAACACCAGTGGCGATTTCTTTAAGACTGCAAGGGAGCAGCTCAGCTTCCCCTTTAATGTCACAAAATTAATGGTCAAATTATGTACTATTGTATTAACATTTTGACTAAAAATGCGTTAGAAAACGTTCATCTCAAAGACGAGTTCGTTCAGAATCAGTTAGATATAGCAGGTCGACTGACTTGATTTTCTTCTCATACATTCCCGTAGCGTCACAGTGCATTTCCCCGTTGAAGCCCAGCGTCCATTGACTT
>JAUMHP010000073.1:13569676-13584459 GCA_032361065.1 Enteromius trimaculatus | reverse complement strand
TATAATATTTTTAAACATTAAACGGCTGATTCATTAAATGGGTCACTGAATTATTGGCTTACTCATATCTTGTTTATGTTTAAGTTTGATTTGTTAAATTATATTTATCACAAGTAATTGTTTAAAACTGTGTAGCTTATTTATTTTTTAAATGGATATGATGTTTGCTCTGAAGAGGAAATGTAATGACTGCCAGTTTCCACATTTAAATGTATCTGTTATTTAGCAAATCTTTTGACTTTTCTCTGTTTCTCTCCTGCGATCTGTGTGTGTTTGCGTGTCATTCTTACTACAGTGAAGGAAAATGTGGCGGAGAAGTTGCTCTCTTACAACAGGGCAAACCGTGCGGTTGCAATTCTATGTAACCATCAGCGGGCGCCGCCAAAGACCTTCGAACAGTCCATGGCTAATCTCCAAGCAAAGGTACTGGAGATGTGAAACTGAGTAGGGGGGGAAAGTTACAAAAAAATCTTCAAATATCATGACAGAAGAATTTGAATATGATTCTGTTTTATTATGTTTTTTTTTTTTTTTCTCTCTTCTCTTTAAGATTGACAACAGGAAGGAGCAGCTGTACTTGGCTAAGAAAGAGCTGAAGCAGGCCAAGAAAGAAGCCAAAGGGAGCTCAGACAACAAGCTGCTCATGTCAGTATCTCATTCCAGGCCTCTGAAAGAGGACGTTTATTCAAGCTATTAGGATTCTTTTATAAATGAGTATGATATTCATATGTAAAAGTATTTAATGTGTGTTCAGTGTTGTGGAGAAGAAGAAGAAAGCAGTACAGAGGTGTGAGGAACAGCTGCTGAAGATGGAGGTTCAGGCTACAGACCGAGAGGAGAACAAACAGATCGCCCTGGGCACCTCCAAACTCAACTACCTGGATCCACGCATCAGCGTGGCCTGGTGATGATGTTATCCTCGTACACAAACATGCGACACAGGAAGTCTTGTTGTATTTTGTATCAGTATTTTTCAGTGTTTCTTTACTTTTTTTTTCCGCTTCCAGGTGCAAGAACATGGAGGTGCAGCTGGATAAAATTTACAACAAAACCCTAAGGGATAAGTTTGCCTGGGCTATCGACATGACTGAACACGACTTTGTGTTCTAAGCGTGGTTTGTTCATTCTCCAGTTTAACTCCGTATTTTATACAAATGTTCATTTTAACAGAAACTGTGCATTGTGCAGTTTTTGCTCATTGTTACTTTTATATTGTTCAGTTTTAATATATTAAGTTGTTTTAAGAAAATTCAATAAATGTTCTTTTGTAGGAAACTCTTTCAGTCCTATTTTTATATTTCAAAATAACGATATATATTTGTATAAATTATTTTCCATGTTTCTCATATATATTTATATAAATATTTAATATTAATAAATAAATAAATATTTAATATAAATAAATAAANNNTATGGTCCTGATATAATTTGGTACAGTTCTATGACACAAAATCGCAAGCTTTACTAATACTATTATAAATATAATTTGTTATTTAGTTAAAATATTACTTATTTTGGTGTAAATTTTCCATGGTTTGGACATGTTTTTGAGAAGGACCTGTTTAGGTCCAATAATCCTTATTTCATATTCAAAAAAATATTTTTCTTGGAGGGGGAAAATCAAATCAAGCCATTAGTCAAATTTTAGCTGAAGTCATTGATGTTCCACATCATGCAGTAGACCTTTGATAGTGGTTCAGTTTTAAATCGCATGTACATGTTAATCATCATCTTACCCAGCTTACATATTGATCAATTATAAACCGTGTGATTAACAGTTCCAAGAATTCACCGTGTTAAGTTTTAGCTTGAGCATATTTAACCCAAGAGATTTTGCATGTCAGCATGCATTCTTGCAACTGCTAAAGAGGAGTAAGTGAAACCATGAACAACAGTGGGGTTAATACACTTCACAGTTTGGTTTAAAAGAGCTAAACCAGTAAAGAGAGACGAGGACACAGGTTTTAAGAAACAACTTTAATTCAACAACAAATTCACTTAACAGGAATGGTGTTAGGTTGGCACTTGGGCTAGTGCTATTACAGTAAAGCAAGGTGCGATTCTACAGTTGGATGTCGTGTTTAAAAAGTTCTTTGCAATCCATTACAGAAAAAGAGGAGAAAAAAGGGTAGCATACAGTCACAGTATTAGGACTGACTTTTAAATTCTAAATATTAAAAAAAGCATCACATCAAACCAAAATATGTTAGTCACCATAGAGAAAATCTTGCTGCTCCTGAAGAGTGTTGTTAGTTTTTGCTACTCAGGATTCTGTGAAAGATAACACTGGATCAGGGAAGTGCATTTTAATACAGCATACCAGAATAAAACACATTTTAAATTACCATTGAGAATCAAACAATCAACTGGTTTCAGCTATGGAAAGTAAGAATAGAAAGTACCTCTACTAGGAGGCCTCTCCCTCTTTGACCTTGTTCTCCCCTTCAATCTCTTCCACTCCTGCCTGAGTCATCAGGTCTGCAATATTCTTCTCTAGATCATCGATGCGGGTGCTCATTTCATCGAGTGAATCTTATTAAGGAAGATGGGAGCAAGTACAGGTAATACCATCATTTAAATCCACATATTAAGGCACTGAGTTTGCAGCTATAGCAATGTATTTTTGGTATATCTGGACTGAAAACAAAAAGTATGTATTTAAAGCTGCATATTACTGGATTAAAATATTTATGTATTTGCATTTTTTTGCAGAAAGTTTTGTGAACCTGATACAGAATGGCAATATGATTTTTTTGGATCTTGCGGTTGTGGTAAATTTTGGTTCTATGAACGTATGGAGCTTTTGTGAAGAGATTTGTGGATGATATGAAGATGCCCTTCCTGTTTGATAATGTTTGTGGCATTTTAGTGGTTAAAGATCTGGATTAACCCCCTAAGGATTGACAGACTTTGGAAGAGTTAAGTCCCCCTTCTCACCTTTGTACCCTGTGTGGTTTCTGCAGATTTAAGTAGATTTAAAACTTAAATTTAAGATATATATATAGATTCTTTAAATATACAGATACTTTTTTTTAGCAAAATGTACTAGGCTACTATTATCTTTAAAACTGATTAAAATTAAGTGAGTTTAATTTTGAAGAATAAATATTTGACAATGGATTTTACAAATTCAGTTTTCTTACCCATCTGATGGATATTTGTTTTAAACCCTTCATTTTGTTCAATTTATCAGAATAGACTTCAAATTATCATTTTGCATCAATAAAGGCATCTTCATTTAAAGATTTTTAGATATTTGTATTTTAGGAACAAGAAAAAAAGAGCATTTTTAGCAGTGCATTTAATGCCATTACTGCTGTGGTTTAAATACTTTTAAATCCATGATTTCTGGAGAAAGTTGAATGCCTTTTTAAGAGCTGCAGAAACGCATTAGCAAGGCATTTTTTTACCCCCCATTTGCTTGAGATGGACTGTTTGCACAAATGACGCACACTCTTTGATGATAAAGAATCTGTTAAATGACAGCTAACCTACGATTACCTTATTAAAAAATTCTATAGCTGTGCTAAAAAGAAGAAAGGATATTTCTCCCGATGATCTGGTCTGACATTGTCTGGAACTTATCCTGCATCTGCTGCAGCAATGTCTGCACCTGTTAAAGAGAAACATTCAGTTCGTCCAACGTGTAAACATGCATAAAGATATAAATTACAACAAATAAATAAAACGAAATAAGCCATCTTGTTTAAATAATAACAACTGTATTATCAGATCGCTCTAATCCAATAATCGTATGTCGTATCATAATAATCCAAGTGGTACAGATAAACAGGGCCTAGCATTAGCCTAGCTTAGCTAACCAGAAAAACATGTCCGTTTATCATGAAACCTACCACTGCTGTAAGATCCTGCACCGATTTTGGGTCGGTCTCGGCCATATTTGCTAAATAAATATATAGTACAACAGCAAAAATATATTACCACTACTTTAAAACTGTGTATCTTCCCAGCTCTTTGCTTTCAAATGATCAGCTGTTGGGTAAATCACGGAGTGCGAAATATCGCGAGACTTCAGAGACCTCGCAGTAAGATAGTCCAGCAGCTGCAGGCATGCAAATCAACCTCTGGCGTGATCATTAGAGGCGCAGAAACAGCAGTTCTCACACAAAAGATGCATCGTCATTTCATATATTAAATACATGGACAGGTTACAGCAGGATATGCCTGGATTTAGCCTACTTAAATAATTACGTTGAATTTGTTACGAATTATTTATTTATTTGCTCCATTGAGCGTAAAAAGTAGAAGCAGAGATTGTTAATGCACATTTTCAAAAACAAATTGGGGTTGATTTAAAGTAGGTTAAACATTATAGCTATAGACTGAATGATAAATTAATTTTAAAAGATTGTTGTGAGTGAATTCTTCGATTTATTTGCATAGGTCTTAAAAAGGGGATGTGGGTTAGTTGTGTTACGTTTATCGTTACAATAATTAACATCAAAATGAAAACAATGGGAGTAGTATACTGTACTCAAACAAATTTGGTTTTATAAGATCTCGTGGTGTTCCCAGTTTATTTGTTCTTCTTTCTTTCCTCTTCCTCTGTAACATTAGACCGATGAAAGCTGCGCGGTCAAGCCCACATCTCCAAACTGCATCAGCCTGATTTAGACTAGATGATGGCTAGATGAGACAGCATATGCTTATGAGTGTGTGTGCTCCTGCTATTATAGTTGTCAAACAGGTCTTCGCCCGAAACAAGGTATGCTTGAACTTCCTAAGGTTTTTTCCCCCCTTCTTTGCAACTTCTTTCTGTTATATGAAGCTGTTTCGTTACAGTAAAGCGAAACCTGCGCGGCGAAACTCTGCCGAATATGCACAAAGAGTTTTGAGTTTACCGTTTAAGCACCATGGTGTTCTTGTGCGATGCGTTTTCTGCTGATCGGGGAGTTCTTGCACGCGGTACTGCATTAATATTCACTTTGATTCATCAGGTTCGCTATTGAACAGGACGAGCAGTTTATATGTGCACACACTCATGTATCCAGGAGTGTGGTCTGTATCCTTGTAATGTAATGTCCTGATTGTGAACGAATTATTCTTTTGATTCGGATCTTTTTTCTTTTCCTTTTTTTTTTTCTTTCACAAAAACGGGTCCGGACGATGTCGAACTGAAACATAGGGTTTCTCGAATTAAGTGTGTCGGAGTGAATCTTTCAGAAATGTCCGATTCATTACGAGCCCAGTAGCCATGACTGAAATTATATAAAGTTTAAAGTAAATAGAGGATTAAACTATTGGGTTAAGTCAAAAAGTTTCTATTATGACCAGAAATTGTAACTTAAAAAACAGACGATTATTTACGAATTGATTGTATGGTGTTAAAAATAATTTTGACTGTTAATACTAGCTATACTAAGTTCAAATCAACCTTTATTTAGATTCTAGTTTACATTTTATGAGTTGAATCTTTTATGTCACATATTAAATTATTTTAGGCTAGTGTTAAAACGTAATTTATGAGTACAATAATGTATACATTGTTTATTTAAAAAGTTTCAGATCTTGGTATACGTTACATGACGTCAACGAACTACTGAATCATTTTTAAACGAACTGTTTAAAAGAATCGACTCACTCAAATGATTCAAATTTCCCGTCACTAAAAATAGTCTTTAGTGTCCATTCACACGAGGCTTTTTGCTCTTAAAACTGGAGTGCGACTGAATAAAATGTCAGCGTGTATATTTATACAGGAAAATAAAAGTCTAGAAAGCAATGCAGTGACAAACCTATTCTTTATGATGGAACCAGCTTAAGGGATTTTCCTGCTCTCCAAATGTGCTCCTGGATCGGGTTTCTAAATATCATAACACAGACGTGCACATGACCTTATGAAGTGCCTCACGCATACCAAACGTATTTTATGCCCATGTTTGCCATTCCAGAAAAATGATAGTCTTTTTACGTCTGGCAAGGCTAAATCTATTTACAATAGGTGTGGAGACACAAACGAGAGAGAGGTGGAGACATGGCAGAAGAGCCCAACCCCACGGAATGCAGGGCTTATGCAACACCTCTACAGTAGCCGTTCTCAGAAAGCATACTTCTCTGCTGGACCTCCACTATAGGTCACAAGCAATGCTCAAGTACTTGGTTCCAGTTACCTTCATGGGATTAGAAAACATTCCTTATTAATCTGATCATTTAAACCCACTAAATCGCATTTAAAATGTTGCAGGACCTTTAGAGTTAGTTTTTTTTTCTTAATATGTAAGCATTTTATGGCTTATTTGCACACTTTTATGTGAAATTTGGTTGCAGATTTTCCTTGTCAGCCATCAACATTTCAGCTAGTGAGTCTTCTAAAGTGGCTTGAGATATTCTAGGTAACATTATCAAGATTCAGTTAAAAATTAATAATGACAAACCATCTGTAGTCTAATATTTTGCCATGTTTGTTGTTGTTGTTGTTGTTGTTGTTGCAATTTAAAATATAATTTAAATTAAACTATTTAATATTATGTTTTTTCCTCAAGTTTATTTATAATGGTTTATAACTTGCACATAAAAGTTGAGGTACAAAACCAAACTGAGATGTGCAAATAAAGAACCAGAAATGCAAAAATTATGAATTTAATTAAATGTAATGTTAGCATATATTACAAATTCTTGCATGACAAACCTTTTCTTACTTCCTTTAAAAAATATTCACACTCTCAGGAAACATGTCTTGAAGACTTGAATTGGGGAACTGGTGCTGCAAAGTAAGCTCAAAACTATTTCGAAACTTCTCTGCAGCGTAGAACCTGTGACTCAGCCTGTTCTCTTGATTTAACGTCTGACTGGTCAGAAACAAAAAGGAGCCTTATCTTTTGGTGAACAGTCGTCCTGCGAGCACAAACATCCTGTTTAGCTGAGATACTGTCAGAATGGGTGGCAGCATGTAGACGACTCTTACTGTTCCTGAGTACAGTGAAAATTGTCCATCATTGGATTTTGTGTCCAAAAAGGCCCACATGAGTCATATACAATACTATATAGTAGGTATTATTGTTCCTGTGGGAGCTTTCAGGTTACTGAAGGTGGCACTGTTGGTTTTATAGGTGCAATATATGCGCTCTTTTATTATATTTAGCTTCTTTTAGATAGCAGACAGCTAATTTAGTCTTGACTAGATTGCACTGCAGTATATTTGTGATCAAATGTAAAAGTGTCCGCTTCTTGCAGGGGATGGGAGTATAAGAACAGTAGTTTGAGAAGGACTAAGCGATGGAGCAGGGGTCAGAGGAGAATATGGAGAGCTCATGGACTCTGCTCTCCTGGCTGGCTTCTGGAGTGATGGTGTTTGGAGGTGCGGTTCCCTACGTCCCCCAGTACCAGGAGATCCAGAGGACCAGTAACGCAGAGGGATTTTCAACAAGAGTCTGTCTGGTGCTGCTCGTTGCTAATATACTGCGCATTTTCTTCTGGTGAGTGAAGGAGAGTTGATGTTACTGCAGCAGAGTCGATTGATGGCTTAGCACCCAATGTGTAAATCAAATTAAAATAAACAAGAACAATCTAATAAAGGCTGAATTATTAATTACTTATTATTAAGTATATTTCTATGATATATATTCATCCATTTGTTCCCATTTTGTTCAGAGAATAGTCAAAAGTTTGGAAATAGTAAGATATGTAATATTTTTCAAAGATTTTTCATATGTTCATCAAGGCTGAATTTATTTGATCAAAAGTACAGTAAAAAAAACTTCATATTGTGAAATATTTTTACCATTTAAAATAATGAGTTTCTATTTTAATATACTTTAAAATATAATAAATTTCTGTAATGCAAAACTGAATTTCCATCAGTCATTACTCCAATCAAAGTGTCACATGATCCTTCAGAAATCATTCTAATCTGCTGATTTATTATTAGAATTATCAATGTTGGCAAAGTTGTGATGGCAAATATTTTTTGGAAACTGCGAAACCTTTTTTTCTGGATTCTTTGATGAATATAATGTTATAAAAAAAATTAAATATTAATTAAATATTAATTAAAATATAAATCTTTTCTAGCAATATAAATATTTGCCATTACGTCTGATCAATTTAACACATTCTAGCTGAATAAAAGTTTTCATTTTAAAACTTTAAAAGTATAAAATTTACTGACCCCAAATGTTTGGTAGTGTATATTGTTAGAAAGGATTTCTATTTAAAAGTTTTATTCTTTCAAGAATCCTAAAAAATATTTTCCAGTTTCCAGCACTGATAATAGACCAGCATTAGAATGATTTCTGAAGGATCGCGTGACCCTCAACTCTGGAGTAATGAAAATGCAGCTTTTCATCACAGGGATAAATTAGATTTTAATGTGCATTTATAAAAAAGAAAAAAAATTCCAAACTTTTGACTGTATGTGTGTGTGTTTTAAATGGCCTTTTTTAAAATGAAAAGAAATTAGTGCTGTCAAACGATTAATCATGATAAATCAAATCCAAAATAAAAGTTTTTATTTACATGTGTGTGTAATGTGTATATTTATTATGTGTATACAGTATATAAATACACATGCATGTATATATTTATATGTTAAATACATAGAAAATTTATTTGTATATGATATAAATGATATGAATATATAATTTTTATCATATGTAAATATTTTCAGTATATAAGCTGGATGTGTGTGTATTTATGTATACATCATACACAACACACACACATTATGTAAACAAAAACATTTATTTTGGATGCAATTAATCGATTATTTTTTATTTATTTATTTTTTCCTCCTTAAGACTGAAAATTGGCATTCGAATCTGCCTCCAGAATCAGACTGTGGTCAGAACTAATTCCTGCCCTACATTTGTTTTCTTTTTGACAATCCGTTTCACTTGCATGTGTGTCACAATTTCAGTAACACTTCAGTAGCATAGTGGTTTAAAAAAAGAATAATTCACTGTAAAAAGAATCAAATAATAATACAGAATATGCACTCGACCTCAGGTCATCCAAGATGTTGATGAGTTTGGAACATTGGAACAGATTTGGACAAAAAAATTCCTTTGTAAGTGAATGGGGTGCCGTAAGAATGAGAGTTCAAAGAACTAATAACGTCACAATAATCCAGACCACTATTGTTCTATCCACATGTTTGTTTTTGGGTCAGCTATTCATTTTATGTTTAAAGACAACTTTAACTTAACCGTTTACATATTGTTTTCCCTCAAAAGTGTAAAGATTTTCAGCTCTGTGGCTTTCAAAATTAGCTGTGTTTGAGTAAAAGTAGCAACTATGACTGCTGTTGACCAGCTGTTTGGGAAACCTGTTTGAAAACAGTTATGTTTGCAGGTCCGCTTGATTTGAAGCACAGCGTTTGCACACTTCACCTTTAATGCAGCACGTATTGTTTTGTTTTGCAGGATAGGCAAGCAGTTTGAGCTCCCTTTGCTCCTGCAGAGTGTGGTGATGATTCTCACCATGCTGGCTATGCTACATTTGTGCTGTTCCATCCAGAGCAGCAACCGTGTCAGTACTAAACAGCACCACTTCACAGGTAATCACATTAAACAGTCTGTGTCCAGCAGTAGGGTCAAATGCTTTGCTTAAAAACTCCAAGTAAATACATCTTTCTTTAATATTTTATCTCATGCATTTTTTTTTTAATGGTTAAAGTGTACAGTATTTTGGGTAAACGCATTAAGACAAATCTTTGAAAGGTAGTGATAATCTATATGACGAAAGTAGAAATTTGTAAAATGTCAGTTTTAATGATTGCAATGGCCTTACAGTGTGCAAGCGTTATATTAACGCCTGAGGTCATGTGAATGGAATATAAACTTCAGCGTGTGAGGATATTACTAAACCGATATCACCTCCTTGTCTTCTGTCATGTAGATGGGATTTAAACCGCATAAATGTTACTCATTGCCCGGGGCGCTAGTCTAGTCCCATATTCATTTATAATAAAGATGTGAAGTGTCTGAGAATATTGGCGTCACGTGGATGAGGGTGAAAACAGTGTGTAATTTCCTCTTTGCTCTTCCACAGAATTGATTTATGATGAAGTCAGGCTACAGTTGATTGGCTTTTTCTGGGTTTGCTAGGGAAAACTCAATCTGAAGTCATCTTTTTTTATGAGATCACTGTCTGGGAGGGAGCTTGGATGATAACATTTTGCTGTGGTGGAATAATTCGAAAGTTGAATGTAAAATCAGACATAGCCCTAATTTAGCAATCATGTTGATTGATTGAGCTGGAGGCTGTAGCTCGCTTTTACACTGTTATGAAGTTCAGTATGAAGCCTGTGTTAGTGCTGATCAGCGCATATAAAGAAATTGACTTTATAATCCAGTCAGCTGACTTTGTTTTTGTAGGCAGCCCGTGATTATCTTGTGAACTAAATCAGTCAATGCTTGAGTTTTGACAATTTTTAGGAGAAAGTCAGGGGAATTTTTTTTAAAATTATTATTCTTTTTTTGTCATTTAAAATGTTTTATTACAGATTTAGTTGAGATGATAATCAAATATCAAAAAGTAATTTGTTATGTACAGTTTTTATATGGTATGCTCTAATTGTCATTGCAAAGGATCATTTTTATGTTTTGACATCCCTAATATCTCCCCTCCAGATAATATTTAGGCCTACATTTAAGATTTCTGAATTGCGTAGCATCTAAAACTACAGTTTCAACATAAACAAATAAACAATGTAATGCATATTTGACAGTCATAAATTAAACAGGAAAGAAACAAGAAATATATAATAAAAAAAATCAACAATAAATTGAATCTTTACTGTTCCAATATTAAGTAACTGAATATTGCATGTTTTACAGCTAGCCACATTTTAGCTTGTTCATACAAATATTGTCAAAATGACAAATATTGATCAATTTAAGATTATTAGTTTGTTAAACCTTTGTATTCCAAATCAGTGGAAAATCAGTAGAAATTTCTGTTACATATTAAATTTCATACATATTACATGTATATGCATATTATGCATGTATATGCATATTATATACAGCATATTATAATTAGTTTAAATAGGTGTAACAACAACAAAAACAAAGAATAAGTCAATTTTTCCAAAGTCAATTATTCATATGTATTCAATGGTTTTTGCTGACTTGATTTTATTGTAAGGTGTAGAAAGGGATTTCCTATATCAGTTGGCTTTCTGATCTTTAATAACAAAACCGTTTTTCTTATATCGGCTCCCCCTAGTGTTCCTGCTAACAGCAGTTTGAGAGCTGAACATCCGGTTTAATGGAAGAACTGTGTAGTCAGCGGGTTTGCCTGAATGGCAGTTAAGGTGTCCGGTTACAGCAGGGACAGAAGGGAAGGGTGTGTACTGGACCCAGAATAGCACGGACATCGGGTCCTCCCTCTGAAAGTTATACGTCATGTGAGACCCTCTTTAATCACTGACTATCCCTCTGGCTATGTGCAACCTACAGCCCACCTGTCCCTGCATACCTTCACACCTTCGCACCTACACACACACACACACACAAACACACACACACAAAAGCTGTCAGGCTTCAAGAACAAATCTTCAAAAAGCACACACGTGTATTTTGAAGGTATGTGCTGTGTGACTAATAAACCTGTACGCTTTCGTATAAGTGCTGTATGATGTACAGTCAAACGTTTTTATAGTCAGTTACAGGGAATATGTAAGGTCACATGTCACGTGTAAAGCCTGGGTCTGTTTACCGCTGCGAGCTATGAATGATTTTGCTTTGACTCACACTGATTGCCCTCAGGCTGTTCTTTAGACTCCTACTGTTGTTGTCTTGACATGATTTTATAGATGTTGAGAGAGAGGGGTGTTACAGTGTGACCTTTAGAAAAGCAAATTAAGGAAGCCAATGTCCCATATCTTTTTCCTCGGTTGTTTTAGAGTGTGCTTTAAATGCTTTGCCCTGGAGTTTGTGTCAGTTCTATTTCATACAGAAAACTTCTCCTTCTAGTGGCCTTTTCAAAGTGTGTCTACACATATTTCAGCCACATTATGCTGCTGCTTCACAATTATTATTACTTTTGATACTGTCACTATGACAAAACTATATTCACCGGCTTAGATCTTATACTGTTGTGGTTAGCCTGACTGGTTTTGTGTTTGGCATAAACACATCTTTTATGTTTGTATATATAAAAAAAAAACATAGTTAGCTGAATTTTATAGTTTTTAGTGTCACATTATTTAAAAATAAATATTTTATGTTCAAAAACACATACGGTGTGTGTGTGTGTGTATATATATAATTAGAATCTTAATGTATTGTTTTTGTGGAAACCTATATTTTTTTAGGACTTTTTTTTTTTTTTAAATGACAGTTAATAGAGCAGTTTATTTTACAGTATGTATAATATTATAAATACCTTTACTGTTACTCTTAATCACTTTAAAGATTGAGCAAAATTAAAAAAAAAAAGGAACTGAATTAAATTAAATAAATAAATAAATAAAACTATTGACACCCCCCAAGGTTCAAGTGGATCCCAGAATATATATTACATTTTATCAAATGAAAATGGACATTACAGATTAGAACAGCAGAGCCCTCTTGTGGAGACATGTGGAATTTCATGAGTTGTATAGTAACTCCAAAAAGTATTTAGTACTAATAGTAATGTTTACTTATTATTTTATTTTTGTTTTGGGAGGTATACAGAAAGTTGGTTAAAAATATGACTGTTTGCAGGTGTCACTTGCTTTTGTAATTTTAGAATCTAATGAAACTCAATTTTTTTTAGTGTTGCTCAAGTGTCAAAATACTTTTCAGTAAATTAGGGTCAATTAAGGTCACAGTAAATTAAACCAGGTCATTAAATATCGTGAAATGGTTATTTGAGCGTGCTCAGTGAGGTTCTTGTGGGCAGAGGAGTAGCAGGTGCTGTTATCTGTGCCTCACAGAGCTGAATTGTGGTCACTCAAGTGTGGCCCCTTACTGGGGTCTCCAATTAAGTCAAATTGTAATTTAATAACTACATGCATCCAAGTGACACCGTTTGGCATGATGCAATTGTATTAGGCAGAGTTGAGTTGTCGAGTGTGTTCATGTGTGCACACTGACTCATGTATGTGTGAAAAACCCACCTGGACCTCCTACTGTGTTTTAAATATTTGACATCATTGTTCAGCTTTAAAACGTCTGCTTTAAGACGATTTATGATTTTCCTCTGGGAAATTATACAATTTTTCACATTTAGATAATTGCAAACTGCATATGTGAAGGTTTGACTAAACTGAATTGAGTTTGATAAATGAATTTTTGCTGCCCTAGCAACCATAAAACCCCATAGCAACGCCTTGGCAACTACATCCTTGCACTTTTATATGCATCGCACCACTCACATTTTCACATTTTAAAAAGAGACATTTCCCCTTTTACTCTGCGCATATCCGTCTCAATTTACTTTGAGTCAGGAGTTCATACAGCTCATCCATTAGCACAGGAAAGCTCTTTAGTGTTTGGCCATGGCTGTGTCTGCTGGTTATTTGTGAGGTGCTTTTATAAATTCATGAGTTCATCTTTGACCCTCGGTCTCAGCAGGGGCTTCTCTCTCTCACTGAATCAGCAGTGGATTCTGACGGCCGGGTCCCCTCCCCATCCCTCAATCACTCCATCCTTACTGGGCTCTGACAGAACAGTCAATGGCACGTAACAAGGTGAAAACTCAGTAAGGAGACAGTCTTATAGAGCTTGAAACTGCCGCAGGGTCATCGTCTCTAAGCTTTTCCTTTTGGAGGGCTCTTCAGCAAGTCTAAATCTCTTTCTCCTCCTGCGCACTTTCATTTTCCTGCTGCCCTTTTGCTGCTCTCTCCCAAACCTGATCTCCATAATACCTTTGGCTCCTTCTCTATCCTTCACCACTCTAGCTGGGTGAATGTCATAAAAACTGTGTTTGAAATTCATGGAAATAATGTTGCAAATAATGGGAAAAAAATATTGATGGCCTCAAAATAGACCTCATTTTCATGTTTTTTTGTTTGTTTTTTTATTTTGGGGTGAAATGTGACCCTGGACACATTTTAATGAGATTCACCCCTCTAGCGTTCACTTTCTAGCGCCCTTTTCTGCTTTTAGGCACTGCAGCCATGGTTATTTCTGATGCAAGATCTGTAATAAAAGTCTGATTCCGTTTATTTTAGTTTACGTGTCACTTAAAGCTCCCATATTATTGGTTATGATAAGTTCATATTCTGTTTTAGAAAGTCCCAAACAACAGGTTGGCATGCATACAAGGTTAAAAAACACTTTCATTGTCTTTTTATGTGCGTTTATTTTTACCGTTTTGATCAACTCTCAGTAGTTCATTTTTGCAAGCACCTCCTTTCACTACAGGTTGGCTGCGAAAGTGAGTCAGTCCATATGTTAAAATGCCCAACTTTACAGTAGAAAAATAACATGTTTACAGCCTGGTTCAAAAAATTATTTTGGTCTATATAGCTAATCTTGCCCATCATGACAACTGTGATGGGCTTTTTTATTACTCATCCTTTTAAATGCACGGGAGCTTGAGGGACAGGTGGATTGCCGCTGCTGTCAACACTGTCGCGCTAAGTGGGAGTGGTTTTATCAACTAGCTCCCGCCTCTTTGCATATTTTCCATTATACGAAAGTCTCCGCCGACTCCGACTCCGCCTACTTTGAGCGTCAAAAACGCTCTTTAGAAGAGAAGGGTCTGGCTGCAGCCACTGTGGAGCTCCACAGTAGGCGGAAACACGTGACCTCTACAGTAAGCGGACATACGTCACCTCCACAGTACGCAGCCAGATAGATACAGGGGACCAGCTCACGCTGCTTCTTTCG
>JAUMHP010000073.1:13547435-13561404 GCA_032361065.1 Enteromius trimaculatus | reverse complement strand
ATCTGTTTTTGCAAATACACTCTTCATATATGCATATATGCATTGTGTGTGTGTGTGTACATATATGAATACAAAACTTACATTTTTATTTTTGTTTTTATCTTCTCTGGTGGTTTAATTTGTGGAGGACTTGATTTGAAAAAGGCCTTCAAGGCCACTGTCCTAATTATAACACTACCATTGAATAATGTGCCAATCAGCTGAAACAGCTCTTTTATTTTAAAACATTTCCCAGCATCGCTGATGGCTACCAAGAGTCACTTTTCTCTGCTGTGAATGTGGTATATTCTAGTTCTGGGCATTGCGTTAGCGTTCCAGTGCTGAGGGTTATAGGTGATTGGTTGTCTGAAGAAGTTAGTCTGCATGAGTCACCACCCTCAATGGCACAAAGATTGTGCCATGTCTTTGTGACGGAAGCACGTCGACCTTCATGGATAACATAAGGTCACACTGCAGTGCTGTGAATTACTAAGGTTAAATTAATCATTCGACTTTGTATTGTCAGGCATTCAAACCCCCAGTGAGATCTCTCCGGCATCACCACACAGATGTTCGACCTCTAGATGCTGAAGGGTTTTCCCAGCTCATGCTGTTCTTGTGACTCCCCTTGGGGTCAACTGCTTAATTACCCTTCCTGATCCCCTGCCTAATTATCTGTTTTCATCTAATTTAAAGTCTCTATTTAAGTAGAATCTCAATCGATTACCTATTTCCAACACAAAATGTTAGCTAGCCAAGGGCAAACCTTGAGGCGGCCCATCACACCATAGTTTGCTCAACCACCATCTACTGTAACTATCTCTCAATGATGTATTGCTGTAAAGTTGCATCAGGGCTGTCAGGGCTCAGCAAGGTTGCCTGTAGGTTGTGGAGACGTTCGGGTCGAGGCACTCGGTGTGGGACTTGCTTGGTGCCTGTTCCAGATGTTTCCTCGTATTCCCACCAAAACATTTCACAAATGCGACATGCATTTTAAAAAGCCCTTTTTTTCTTGATAAACCGCTACTAATTAACCCACAAGGTTGCTAATTAATATTCTGTGCACTCCAAATGGATGTTAATGCAGATAGACTGGTCACACTTGGCAGGAAATATGCGCATGCTATGGGTGCGCATGCATGAAATCCAGTGCAAAGTGGTGCGTGTATCACTTTATTGCATGAATATTCATTGAGTGGATCAGCTCAGAGTAGTTTTGTCAGTCAAAAAGACACAGGATGAGAAGGTTCATTAGGACTCGTACTGGTTATCATGGATAAACGTGCGTGCGTGTGTGTGTGTGTGTGTGTGTGTGAGAGAGAGAGAAAAAATGCTTAATGTAAATAGAACCGTCACACTTGACAGAAAATATGTTCAACGCATGCATACTAAGCATCAATTCAAAGTAGTATCACCAAATTTGTATAAATATTCATGAAGTGCATCAGGTTTAAGTATTTGTCATTATGTCAGTCAAAAAGAACTGAAAAGAAACTTTACTGAATATTCAAATTAGGAGGCGGAGCTGAGACATCTGTAAGTTACTGATATGTGTGAACCAAACATGGCTATTTCTGAACATTATCTGCTTTATGAATTATTCAGCAGTTTTGGACATCTGTTCTTCAGCATGCTTTTAATTTTAGTGTTCTCAAAACCCAGAAACCTACTGCAGCCACCATAGATAGTCCACACATCAGCAGAGTAATGATGTAACAATCTTTCCAGCACATTAAAAATCTGTCACTTAAAAAATAAAAAATTCAAAGTCTTTTCCTAAGTATAACTTGGTTCTGAATGCTTAATTGACACACATACAAAATGCCATTTTAAAATGAATCTCTCATCAAAGTTTATTAAAACAAATATGAATCTAACAGTAAGTTCATACGAGTTTGCTGCGTAAGTGTTCATCATTTAACCCGTAGTTTTAAGCACCTGTAAGCAGAGATGTTTACTTGATTTGTAAAATTGCGATTTTATTAGTATTTTCTTTTTTTCTTTTGATGATTTTGTCCTAAAGAATGAAAATTTATTTAGTGATTTCAAGGGAAGGTATATGATTTTGAATTTTGGATGCATCAGTATTAAATATTGCATATTGGCTGATAAGTGACAATGCTACAGTGGAAAAAAATCAGGAATAGCCCATGTATCATGCATACATCCTTATTTGTCATCTTTTTTGTAGTACTATTTGTAAATATCAGTTCAATGTAAAGATCAGATTTGAATATGCATGCATATGCTTGTGTTTTTGTTCATATTTACTGTGTGTGTATATATATATATATATATATATATATATATACATTGTGTGTGTGTGTGTGTGTGTGTGCGTGTGTGTGTGTGTGTGTGTGTGTGAAATACAATTTAAAAAATATTAAATTTTTTTCATATCTTAACTTGCAATTACTGTTTATGTCAACACATAATTAGGTATTCATATCATACCAGAGGCATGTGCATCTGCAAATAAATATGCATGATCATGAATGCAAAAGGAGTGTATAAATAAACACTCAGGAGAACTTTGACGTTTCCTTGAACGGCTTTGAGGGTCTAGCAGATGAGCGGAGCCCAGAAACATTACAGAGCTTGGACAAGCATCTGCCATAGGGCCCGTAGGGTGAGACCGAGGTGGCTCATGAAGTACTAGAAAGCTTAAACCTGTATCGCTGGCCTGACACCCTGATGTAGGTCGACAGAACAGATATATTTTTTTAAGGAGATTAGTGCTACCAGACACACAAAGGTTAAGGCACACTTCCGACTTTAAGGGTGCTATGTTAGTAATTGAAATGTTTGATCTGTAGAGATCTGAGAAGAAAAGGCTGTGCTCTATCTTTTGTTTTGAAGTGTGACCGTTTCATTCTGAATGCCACTAGTGAAGAACAAGACATTCTGGAGCATGACAGGTTATAGCTTGCACATCAGCCTGGATGAAGAATGATGGCTTTTTATAAACTGCTTCTAGGGTAAAAAAAAAAACAAACACTCCATGTCCCAAACTTTGGATGACTCATTCAATGTCAATCTGTTGTTGTTGTTTATTTTTTATCATCTGTCATTTCTTTAGAAAAATTATAGCACAGCTCACCATATGATTCCAGCTATCATTTACAGTGCGGGATGAGCTACGTGTTGCATTTTAATACTCAGCAATTTGTTCTAAATGTGGTGTGGGATTTATGAACTATGAATATTTTTATGTGCATTCTGCACCCAGATGAATAATGAAATTGTTTGAGCATTTTTTTTAATGCTGCCTATTACAAATTAAGTGCACCAAACAAATGTTCTGTGCTTTGTTTTATTTATAGAGAGCTGAATTTGCATAGTAGTGTGTTTAGTGTCTAATTTTCAGAAATGGTTACGAGAAAGCAACTGGTTTGATCACAGTAAGGAGCTTTCAGTGATCCATCACCGATGTGCCGTAGAGAAAGCCATGGTAACATAATACAAAATTACACTACCATTAAAATTTTAAGAGCAAAGCTAATTTTGGACCAAAATCACATGAA
The DNA here is from genome assembly GCA_032361065.1 of Enteromius trimaculatus. Classification (NCBI taxonomy): domain Eukaryota; kingdom Metazoa; phylum Chordata; class Actinopteri; order Cypriniformes; family Cyprinidae; genus Enteromius; species Enteromius trimaculatus. Next base: position 13,557,901 of record JAUMHP010000073.1, on the reverse strand, counting down.
TTCATGAAAACTATACTTTCATGTTGTCAGGAACAGGCCTTTTCCTTCCTAGCTTAGCACTTACCATTTATGGGATTCTGAGGCTTTTTCATTCCTGATCCTATCTGCTCTCTAATTTCAAGCCGTGAGTTTTCTGATAGCACGGTGCATTAATCACACCAACACACATCCAGACGTCTCGCCCCTTGCTTTACCGCACAGTCATGCAAATGTTTCCCGTCAGCGGATGGCACGGCGACCACACTACAGTGCCGGTGCCTGTCAGGTAGATGCATGCAAGAAATCAGAGCATAAAACCTACTAAATGACAGCGTGTGGTCTGCGGGCTCTCCGCCGCTGAGTGCGACGCTCCAGTCAGAGCTGTAACAAATAGGGCTATTATTTAGCTATCAATTCTCTGGAGCTGATGTCAGCTCAATTTAGGATCCTGTGCCATCAGTTCGGGCGAGAGACAGGTACTCGTTGATCATGTCAGGATGTTTCACATGGTTCGTGATCACTAATGTAGAGATGACCAATGTGACAAAGAAGGAGTCTTCACTCCTGTCTTATTTGTTTGTCTCTTCACTGATTCTTAAGAGACTGGACAAAACATGTATTTGACATTCATCTAAATAACAGTTCCACTTTGATATTTATTAGAGCCGATGTACAAATGTACTTATTCATATTATTTGTTATGTATGAATCTGCATATACATAAGAAAATATATTTGTTATGTAATATATCCACATTTTCAGCAGCCATTACTTAAGTCTTAAATGTTTATTTTCCAAAAATAAAAACTAAACCTACCATCCCCTACATTTTGTATATATCCGTATGTATATGGTTTCTTTTCTGCTGACTGGAGAACAGTCATGGTTTTGTCTTTATTTTATGCTAGTGCTTAATCCTCACTGCCAAATGTTTGGCTGTGTTCCCCTGGAGGGCCTGGTCATTTATTTCATGGCTCTCAGGAAAATTGTAAATGAAATGTTGAGTTGTCGTAAATGGGTTTCTTTATATAATAGAGATTTGCAGAAAGAGGCGCACAGGTTTCAAAGCTCATTTAACTTTTCATATGTGAGAGAGTTTGTGTGAGGTGTTGAGCGTTGTGATATGCATACTAATGGTAAAATGCTTTAAAGGTTCTTTTACTGATTTTCTTGGGTAGTATTATAGAGAGATATCGCATTGTCTGTAAGTGAAATCCTTTCTTTGTCTCTCCTACAGATTTGGACCTTCGGTATTTCTGGAGCTGGAGTTCTTTTGAGGACTATCTGATGTTCTGCTTTGCCTTCACGCTGCTGTGTGCTTTTATAACGTTCCTCTTTCTGGACTGGGTCCTGTTTGTAGAGGCCCTGGGCTCTTTGGCTGTAATGTTTGAAGCCATGTTGGGACTGCCTCAGCTGCTGCAGAACTACAACAACCGCTCCACCCGAGGCATGAGGTAAACACGACCCAGGCTGTTATTAATCTTTTTAATTTGGGCTATATATTATAAAAAAACATCAAAATGTTACATTCAAAAACTTAAGCAAAAGCAAAAAATGCAATCCTAAAAATCATTGTAGCAGGTTTAGTGTTGAGGTAATTTTGACTCCCGTATAATTTATTAACTGATATTTAAAGTAATTGATTACGAATACTCGTGTTTTTATAGTTGCATTTAGATTAAGTGAACATTAGGTTACAGCAAAGGTGAACTTGTTCTTTAAAATCGCTTTATTATAATTTAAAACAGCTCTATCCCAAATTAATTTCTCTCTCTCTCTCTCTCTCTCTCTCTCTCTCTCTCTCTCTCTCAAAGAAATATTTCACTCAAAAATGGCTATCAAGGATGTTTATGAGTTCTGATTAATAAACAAACTCAATCAATAAATCTACCTCTTGGATGACATCAGTGTAGACAATTAATTTAGCAGTTTTTCATTTTTGTTTGAACTATTCCTTTAACTGGAGAAACTTCAGCATTAAAAGCAGCCGATTTTATTTGTCAGTATTTTATATATATATATATAGATTAATTGTGTGTGTTATTTTCCTTGTAACATTCAAAATATATAGTCTTTGCCTCAAAACAAGTTGATGTATGCTGCCTATACCATGACAGGTAGATGGGGAGAAGGATAAATCTACACACAGTAATTGTTTGCAGGACATGCTTCACCCGAGACATTACTCATTAAAGACACGTAATGATGATAATTAATTTTAGAAAGCTAATGAGCTTGTTAATTTATGTTATAGCCCACTCTGCTCGAGACTCCTTGGTGAAACAAAGATGACCTTACTGGTACTTTTTGGGAAAATAAAAAATAGCCCAGAATGAGCACCAGAGAGATTTTAGAGTAAAGCTAATATCTTTAGCCTCAGGCTTCAGTCAGCATAATAATCACAGCTCAATATCAGCTCCACTTCAGCTGAAGCCAGCTCTTTTTCCCCTCTTTTTATTTAAAAAAAAAAAAAAAAAAGCCCTTCATCTCATGGTCTGCTCCACAGAACTCGGTGTGACACACGCTCCAGGCTGTCCCTTTATGAGCCAAATTAAACATTGTGAGCACAGTTTAGGCTGAGAGTGCGAAAATGGAAGATAATGTAAATGGCATTTCTCCGGAAATCCATCTTTTTATGAACACAATGAATGCGTCACTGCCATAGCGTGTAGTGTGTAATGCCTTTGCCCTTGATGTGATTTCACAGTGTCTGCAGGCGTCGACGGCCCTCGACCGATCACTGCACTGGCATCTGTGTTTCTCTGCGTATGCGAGTGAATTTATTATTATTGTGAAGTCTTTGGATACATGGCTAAGAGTGTGTATTTAAAGCCATCCTTCAACATATATGAGTGGAGAATATCTGTCACGAAGTCAGCATTGCAGTGTTTGTGTGTGTAAACGGTATATTGCGTTCCCATATCTGCGTATAAATGTGTAGTGACACAAACTTGGGATTTTGTCTAAAATTATTATAAGTGCAGAGACTGCTTCAACAGTATTAAAATTATTATAATTTACTTAATTAATTCAGGTTTTACACTTGTGTTCTCTCTGTAATTAGGTTTCAGTATACAGATGTGTGAATGAGCTTCTGCAGATAATGAATAATTGAACACTTTTAATTTGTATCTCATACACCGTTATAGTTTAAATATAGAAGACTCAAAATATAATAAACTATGTTTATAGACTGTTTTATGGTACTTTGGGTTAAAGTTAAGATTAGTTAAGTGTAATTAACTATTTTATCTGACATATATGCTGGGTAATTCTATGCTTATTGAAGCTTAGAGTTAGCAACATGCTAACAGCAAACTGTTGACATCGAATGTGGGTTAAGTGTTCACATGAGAAATGCTACTGTCGGTGTAGAGTGTTACAAATTGATCTCTTATGAGGTTATATTTCAGTTCGTATGCTACCTTAGAAGGCAGCTCATCATGCTTTGGGAAATTAGCCGATATGCTTTCACTGAATAGAAAAGACCAGTGGCAACATTTTGAATGAAATGAGGGTGTGAAAATGTTACAGAATTGTCATTATACTTCAGTTACACTTTATTTCAATAGTCCACTTTAGACATTCTACTAACTTTGTAACTGCGTGTCAACTTTTTATTCATTTGCAACTACATGTCTATTAACTCTCAAAGTAGACTGTTAGGGTAGATTTATGGTTTGTACAATAAGTTGACATATACCTGCAAAGTTTGTTGTGGACCCATCAAATTAAAGCTTAATAAAGAAGTTAGACTGTAGTTAAGTTACTTACTGTTAGTAGAATGTCTAAAGTGGACTATCAAAATAAACCCTTACTAATTCTTCTTTTAGATATGTTTAAATTTTAACAATATTGTCTTAAAATTCCAATCTAGCCTTTTTGGACTGCAGTAAATTGTATATGCAGGATATATATATATTTTTTTTTAGGGTTAGTTCACCCAAAATGAAAATTCTGTTATTAATTACTCACCCTTGTGTCGCAGTGTTGCCAACTTAGTGACTTTGTCGCTAGATTTAATGACTTTTCAGAACCCTTGGCGTCATTTTTCCGAAAATAGCGACAAATAGCAACTAGCGACTTCTTGGACAAACCTCAGCGAGCCTCTGGAAGTGCCGTACGAGCACTTGTTTTCCTAGGGCGCGCACACCTCTCTCTTGGTCTGTTCTGTTCAGCGAGAGACTGAAATGAGCAGGGCTTTCAGTTCAAATATGTCTTATGTTGCTTCTATCTCTATTTTACATGCAAATATAGCCAAAATCATAGCATAGCCATTGTCTATATTTTATGTGTATTAACAGCTTGTTTATAAATCAGGATATTATTCCAGATTAACATCTTGTAAAGTAGAGTTAGTAGGCCTAATAATGGGGTGCATTTCAGTCACTATTTCATGTTTTTCTGACAACAGAAACCATTACATATATCAATGGAAACAGTTATATTAAGAATTTGGCTGTATTAAAAACCATTATGTGGCTACAGAGAAGCAAGATAATATGACGCACTGATGTAAGGAATATGCAAATTGACTTATGACGTCTTCTAGCGACATCTAGCTACTTTTCAAGCTGGATTTAGCTACTTTCGGGTTGAAAAAAGTTAGCAACACTGTTGTGTCGTTCCAAACCAATACGACCTTTGTTCATCTTCGGAACACAAATTAATATATTTTTAGTGATATCAGAGAGCCACCTGACCCTCCATAGACAGCAATGCAACTGAAATGATCCAAGATCATGAAACATAGTAAAAACACTGGTAAAACAGTCCATGTGACATCAGTGGCCCATCTTCAGTTCTGTGACGCTAGGAGATAACTTTTACTTTTTTACTTTTTTTTGTGTGAAGAAAACAAAAAAAAAATGTAATTTACCATTCTTCTCTGACTTCGAGAAGAGAGTATAAAAAGTCAGGTTGGTCCACTGATGTCACATGGACTGTTTTTACTATGTTTCTGGATCTGGGATCATTTCAGTTGCGTTGCTGTCTATGGAGGGACAGATGCCTCTCTGATTCCATCAAATATATCTTAATTTGTGTTCTGAAGATGAACAAAGGTTTAACGGGATTGGAACAACATGGGAGTAAAATTTGACAGAATTGACATTTTTTGGGTGAACGAACCCTTTAAAAAGCTGTCTTTGCAGCCCACTAGGTTGTGGAGCAGAGCTTGTGTTTGCATTGCTGTGCCCTTGTAGAGTGAGTTTTATGAGGTATTGAGATAGACTCCACATCAGTACACATGTAGTACTGTCTTTAACAAGACCAACCATCCATACCGTCCTTAATACAGGCCAGTGAAGCTGGGAGGGTCCAACGCTGTGCCCTTGAGCCAGACATTTATTGAACCTGAAGGATTTAAATGGCCATCTCCCCTTGCTATTCTCTGGAAGCTCCCATCGCTCATTGACCCCCTTCCTCCTTGTTTGAACTTTTCGTTGATTCTGTGTCCAGTTCTGCTGCTGTTTAAATTCATGTTGCCCTGGTGGAAACACAAATGTAAGAACAGGATGAAGTGAAGAACAGCAGGGCAATGTGTGTCTTAGAAATGTGACTGACATTAATGGACCGGGTATCCAGCAACACGCTGACTACCTTCTCCCATGAGGCTTTACCCCATTTTTCAATTTCTGAAAGGCCTTCAGAATTCTTGACAGGGGCTTTTTTTAGTGTTCACATTTGTATTTTTACAGAAATTGATTTCTGATCTTTTTCATTTCTGATTCTGGACCCTGGGGGCTCAGTTGACACATGTGAGCAAGAGCTCAAACTATTTTATCTAAGGGTTTTGTTTTTTTCTCACGCTATTGTGTGTGCGTATCTCACAACCACATTCAGTGTGAATTATATTTCAAATAGCTATCGTCTTTAGCCTTGGTATGGACTCTTTGATGATGGTTCTAATTATAAAGACTTAACGAACCATGAAGTCTCACCCCTTGAACCCCTTTTTCTCCTTCAGCATAGTCTCCAGCATAGACTCACGCTCATTATCCTCATTTTAAAACATCTTGTCTGATGCAAGCAAAGATTTATATTCAGGTTGTTGAAGCAAAGGGCCATTTGAAACAAGACTGATACTGATAACTCCAGCTAAAGTTTTAATAAGCATTATGGGGTAGTCCATACCACAATTAGAACAATAACTTAGGAATGCAATATTGGAATACTTATCGTTTTTGGTGTAAATATAACTTTTCTGATTATCTGCTCTTTTATGTTACACTCTTGTTATACTGTATATAGTGATTTTTGAATTAAAGGAATGAGTAGAAATGCCTCTTAAAGGAACAGTTCAATTCTGTCATCATTTACTCACCCTCAAGTAGTTTCAAACCTGTATGAATTTCTTTGTTCTGCTGAACAGAGAGGAAGATATTTCGAAAGAAGTTTGTAACCAGGCTGTTTTGGGTCACCATTGACTTCCATAGTATTTTTTTTTTCAATGGAAGTCAATGGTGACAGCCATTTTTAAAATATCTTTCTATGTGTTTTTGTGTCCTGTTTGAAACTACTTGAGGGTTAGTAAACGACAGAATTTTCATTTTTGGGTGAGCTATTCTTTTAAGAGGAATTTCCATGCATTCCTTTAATTCACTGTAAAATCACTGTATATATTTAAAATCTAATTGAATAAGTCCCAAATACTCAGATTTATTAGCAAGCATCGCTGTGCTGTCTCTGTCACCTTCTATCTCCCACTTCTCTCAGTCTCCACAGGAGCTCCAAAATGTTAAAAAGTTAACAAAAAAAAGTTTGAGCCACTCAGCTCTAATGTCGGCAGAGACCAGTTTCTGGGGTTTAGGCTCCATGCTAAGTCAAGAGCGTAGTTAGCATCAGGACCCTGCTGTGTTGATGAAGCCGAGTGCGCTGTAATCTGTCTCCCTAACAAGCAGAGACATGCAGTCAGATTCTCCCATGAGGCCAAGCTTCGCCATGGGCCCCGCTGCTCACACAGAGCCCTGATCGGCCCTGATTACCCCTGGGAGTTTCACGCTCATAAGAAACGTTTCTCGTATTTATAAAAATAAGGAAGTAGTGGATATAACTTCGCTATACAGGGTATCTGGGGAAAGCAAAGTGTCCTCGCTAGCACAGATGCAGTTCTGATTTGTTGTGGCTGCTGTTATGACAACTGGTGGGAGCTATTTGTCTTTCTGTGGTCTGTTTGTGCATGTGATCTACCTTCTATTCGCTTCGAATGGTGCTCAGTGATACACCCAGGTGGCAAAAACTCATTTATCATAGCAAGCGAAGCAAAATCCATGAAAATGGACACAAGCAGAGGAAAAGAAATGCTTTATTAACCTAAAACAAGTCAGCAAAACAGAGGGATGCCATTTCTTTTTCTTACTTGCCAACAAGCTACTATATGTTTAGAAAATGGAATACTAGAAATGATACATTGTATTTTACTTTAATTTTAAAAATGTAAACATTGTGTTCCATTGTTATCTTCGACATCAATAAAGTATTGGTTGAATAATTAAATATAATATATGGGGGTTACTTTGCATTTTTAATTTCAATATTGTTATAACTTAGTCCAATAAAATAATACAGTAAATCAAAAGTAAAATATAAACTAAATAAAATGTAGTAGACTAATAGTTCTTGTTTATATTTTAAATTCATTTATTAAATTACTTATCAAATTGGGATTATTTTCTTGTTTTAATTTTTCAATATATCTAAAAACAAGTCTTCTTATATTTGCTTTGCAAATAAGTGTCTAGTTTTAGAATTTTTTTATTAGACTGTTGAATTATTAGAATTAGAACTTATTAGAATTTTACTGCAAACCAAGTGAATACTGAGAATGTAAATATGTTTTACAATTGACAAGTTTGGGATTCCATAAAATGTTTTTAAAAGAAGTCTCTTACATTCACTATAGCAATTATTGTTTAATAAAAAATATAGAGTACAATAGTAAAATTGTGGCATATTACAATTTAAGATAACTATTTTCTATTTTAATACATTAAAAAATATATATATATTTCAGTGATGGCAAATCTTTATTTAACATACTTTTTAATTTTTTTTGTTTTGTTTTATGCATTTGCATTACTTTTGATTTAATTTAATGCATCCTCGAAGAATAAAAGTATTAATTTCTTTAATAAAATAATAATAATAATAATAAATTGGTACTGAACCCAAGTTTTTTAATAGTAGTGTTGCTTAGTTGTTCCCTATATATACAAACGCTGAAAAGGGATGCACAATACTGAATAAAAGCCCAAATCTAATGCCAATTTCCATGCTATGGCTGATAATCGATAAAACGTGGACATTGAAAATGTAATCTAAACCAATTTCATTCACAAATGCACATTTTAATACAATTTTGGCTAAAATGTTTTCCCTTTAAATCAGCCTTTTCATAATGGCAAGAATTATCTAAATTGTATACAGTTTTTAAAAATTAAATAACCAATATGTGCCGCTACTAATAAATGTAAGAATTTGTCCATCATGGCTGATAACCGATATGTTAAATTTTGCATCCCTAATATGGTATTAAATGTTCATGATTCATACTCCAGAAATAGTAGCATTCCGTCCTAAACATAGCCATTGACTTTCTGATACCTGAAAGTGATGTTTCACTTAGCAAGATATGTCTCGACACATTTCGATCTTTGAGTTGTTATCGCTTAGAGGCACGCAAACATACAGAACTTTATCAGTAGAGTAGTTGCCCTCACGGTTGTTGGCTGTCATGTCTGGGTTAATTAGAGAAGAAAAAGCCATTGGACTGGATTCCCACATGACCCAAGGTGAGCTGAGGTACGCCAGCATCCTGCACGGTCCCCATTGATCAGACTGAGCCTTGTGATTGAATTAGAGGAGCCGCTAGCAACCACGGCTTGCCAGGACCAGTACCGCAACAGAATTATTCACATTCCCTCCAGGGCAAAGCAAAGCGGAGGAGGGGGTGAGGAACAAGAAAAATACAAGTGAGTATAGTGCTGGTGTTCTGGAGGGAATGAAAGAGAAAACCGTCGTTTTTTCTGGTTGACATGCCAATTTGTATGACATTAGCATCGCTCTTAATGGGTTTGTGTATACAGACGCAGAAATATATCATGGGGGATGTTATAATGTCCAACTCTACTGATTTAAAGGCAGTTTGAACACTCTACTTCCATCCAAAGCACGTTGCAGCTGTGCTGAATGTATTTTCGGACTATTTTGATTGGCTAAGCTTTGTTTGTTAGACAGTGATCTGTGTGAGCTTGTTTGCTTGCCATATGGTAGAGAAACATAATTTGATTTGAGGCCTTTAATGTCTCCATCACTTTTTCCTCTTTGAGGTTTTTCTGTGTTTTTTTCTATTTGTGTGTGTGTGTGTGGATCTGTTGTAAGAAGTGTGCAAACTCTCTTGTGTTGGAGCCGGATGGATCGATCTGCATACATATTTCATATTATTTCTGTTGAAGATGGCCTGTCTTTTCTCTCAGCGACCATTTGAATTCACCCGTCTTGAAATGTGCCAAAGTTTTGAAGAGCTCGCTTTATCTTCAGCCCTTCAGTGGTTCATAAAGCTGCTTTCTCTGACGGATTCTCAAGGTTTTGTTTTCACTTGTTTTTGTCTTTCCATAGGTGAAGAGCAACTAGAAGCACAACAGGTTTCTGTTTCTCTTCAGTCTCTTTGTGGATATTTGTAAGGAGTGAGGGTCAGAGTTCTGGTGCGTCTTTCAGTGGCTACTTGCTGGTCGTGGTTTATCGCTCCATCAATGTGAATGCAGTGGAGAGAAACCAGAGAGACGAAGGAAGATGCCAGTTTGTCGATACATCTGTCTGGAGCAGATCTTCAGAATGTTGCCCCTTCTTAGATGTCTCTGCCAAATGTCAAAACGGAAATCCTTTCCGAAGCCCGGTAGGCTTGTCCTGCGTATTATATGCCTGGTGTTTCTAGCCTCCAGTAGACAGACCTTTTAACTTTCGCCAGACCTACAGGCCAGTTGTACAAGAAAGTGGTTGAATCTTTCTATCTATTATTCTAACTACCATTCTATTTGTCTGCTGGTATAAATATCGTTCTTCCTATCATTCTATATGTGTATGATATGTGTCTGTCTGTCTGTCGTTCGTTCATTCGTTCATTTGTTTTATTGTTCTGTCTGTCTCTATCTATTGTTCGTTCATTTGTTTGTTCATTCACTCATTTATTTATTTGTTCTATCATTTTATTTTAGCATTCTATTGTTGTTTTAATGTACTATCATCTATCTATCTATCTATCTATCCTTCTGTCTGTCTTTCTATCTATCGTTATATCTATCTTTCCATCTATCGTTCTCTCTGTCTATCTATCTATCTATCTATCTATCTATCTATCTATCTATCTAGCATTCTATCTATCGTTCCATCTATCGTTCTATCTGTCTGTCGGTCATTCTATCTATCTATCTATCTATCTATCTATCTATCTATCTATCTATCTATCTATCTATCTATCTATCTATCTA
>JAUMHP010000073.1:13519916-13547335 GCA_032361065.1 Enteromius trimaculatus | reverse complement strand
CAGTAGGTTGTTATTTTATATTTGTATTCTGTAAAGACAAAGACTTGTTAATGTTTAATGTTCATTTAACTTTGAACTAACTGTTGCCAGTAAATAACATAAATTTAAATCTACACTAAGTTACTGGCGAACAGCTGCGTAACTACAGCAATTCTTTCACAGTGTTGTTGTCTTTTTTAATGCATCATTGCTGAATAAATGTATTATTATTTTTTATTTATTTTATCTTATTGACCCCATACTTTTAAACAGAAGTGTATGTGCATTGCATTATATATTGTATGTACATCTATCTGTCATTACTCTCTTACAGAGAGTTTGATGGCACCACAGTGGGTTTTATTGCCCTTTTTAAAAACTGTCTTGTCAGGAAGTTAGAGTTATTTAGTAGTTTGTAATTATGGACAAAGCAGTGCCTTCAGCAATAGTAAACTTTTTATAAATGCCCAGAGATGATCATTAAAAACCAGGAGCACTCTTCTGCAACTTCCTGCAATTGAGCACGGGATGGGCGGCATCTCTTTTCTACTTCCTCTCACCTGTCCCTGACCCTCTTCACAGTGCAGCGTGAACACTGAAAATGCATTAAACAAACCCAGTGATTTATCACAGGCTGACCTATGGTGACACTCAGGCTCTCCCACACCTAAGGGGAGATTGATGGGACCACCAACATAAAGCCTGTGAAGTTGTGACCTTTCAGTGTCCTTTCTCTGATTTTTCCTCTTTCTTTGGTTTTTATTAGCAGTGGGATGTGAAAAGCGTTTTGGACCCCCCATTCTGCACCTGAACAGCCCTGCGGTCGCTGTTGAAAGATCACAAGTGGATCCAACAGGTGGTCACTTATAACCAACTAAAGTAAGAAAGAAGTAAATGTATATTCTAAATACTCCTAAGTGTATTGTATTCCATTCTGAACATGTAGAATCCTGATGTGTGTTTGTAAGTAAGGTATAATGTTCCGTCAGACAGTCATTATCACATAATAAATTCCAGCAGGGGGTTGTATCATCCCGAAGGGATCTATTTTGTTGTCTGAGTGTACATGGATTATTCCATGGCCCACTTATCAAATAATAAATGCACATGAATTATTGATTTAAGCTGAAATCATGTTATTGTTTCAGAGGAAAAAGGCTGAGGATTACTAGTCAAACGATTATACAAATATTGAGCAAATACAATATAGAGGTCATTATACAAAAAAAACTGCTGAAACCAATCAGTGTCTTGTATAAATGGGGTAATAATAAAGTTAAATATGTTGGTTTTTATTCCTACAACACTACATAGAAGAGTAAAAGAATATAGAGTATAACCAACTGTTTTCATATGTTTGTTGGTTATATTGGTTAGTTTTGTGAATACCAATGAAGGGATTAAAATGAGACCAGAAGGAAGAGAAGAAGAAAATGAGCTTTTAAAATAAAAGATCTCATTAAAAGCCTCCCATCTTTCTCCCTCTGTTTACTATTTTCTGTCCATTTTTTCTCACACCTTCAGGATTTTCTGTTTTTCGGATAGCCTCATAACAACAGCTGGGTATTACGTGGTTTCTGACCATCCATATGTATCTTTGTTTACCCGCAGGCGAATCCACTCTTCTCACCATATGTGTTGCTCTCATTTTTGTCCACTATACATTAGTCTCCCTTCTGTGACGTCAAAATGGGCCAGCTTTACATTTGATATTGGTAATTACGTTGAGAGTGGAGGTGAATGCACTATAACCATATCAGCAATGGATTAGGAAAAGCTCTCCAGTTCTGCCCTTTGAGACCCAGAGCGGTGGATTCAAGTATTTTCCATTTGCAGAGTTTACTTCATGCTCATATCAGAACGGTTTCCATCCATAGAAACACAAAGACTGTGGTAAATGGTCCAATATGAACATTAAGGACTGTCTTCAGTGTCTTTGGTTGTGATGTATAGCGGTAATGCATTTAAAATAACTGTTGCGTAATGATACTGCAGCATCTTACCTGATGGGAACGCAGCATTTATTTGCTCAGACAGAATTTAATGCAATCATACGGGGGTGCTTATAGTCTTGGTCTGTGTGGGGTGATTGAAATAGGAGATCAAACGCTACTTTCTCTTTTTCTTAGTCTGCGATATGGTCAATAAAAAATATTCCTTATGTTTTTAAGCTGCTACATATATATCAAATAAAATTAAATGGTTTTTTAGGTACTTTTGCATATTTAAATGGGATGGTAGCAGATTTTTGTTCTTTTTTTATGAGCAAAGATATAATTGCTAGATTAGCATTTTAGCAAGTGCTAAATTTAACCTATATAATATTAATGAACCCAGCTGTGGCCAAAAGGTGACAATACAATCCATCCCGAGAGATTTACTGACTTTAATGCGTTTAAATTCTGCTTCTAATTTAGAATGTATGTCTGGAGTTTTAAAGGGATGGTTAAACTTTAAAAAATGCTCAACTGCGCCATAATTTTCTCATCATTTTATCACTTGGTCACTGTTAGATCTGAATTCAGAGCAATACAGATAACGAAAAGAGCAGAAATGGTTTCACTGAGCTATGTTATCATCCAGCAATCAGAGTGAGAACCATTCAAATAAAATGTTGATCCATGAATCTCTGTAAGGAAATGTCTCTGTACATAAATGTATATATATAAATACAAATCTATTTATTAATCTATTTATAAATCTATTTATTAATTTTTTAATGCCCCATAATGTGATTTTTAAATATATGTACATATTTCTAGATGCATATATTGTAATGAGAGCACGTGTCCTCATCCACTTTCATTATATCAAATGACCCAGATATTCTTCAGAAAGTCACACTTTGGGTTCTACTGAGGAAATACGTTGTGTGGAGTTTTAGGCATTAGTGTGAGAAAAATGATGGCAATTTTCTTTTTTGCATGAACTGTTTCTTGAACAGGTGTGTATGTGGTTGTTTGTGAGATTAAAAGCAAAAGAGGTAAGAACGGCCCATGATGAAAGGAGAATAGTAAGGCTTGCCGATTCTGACCTGTATTTGATTAGGAAGAATGCCGAGAGCTTGCTGCTGAGCTCTGTACCCTAGAGGTGTCTTTCTGTGTATGAATCAGCATTTTAATCTGTCCGCTGCACTCCAGAGTGAACCTCAAATACAAGACATTATTATTTATTGTCATCCTAAACACGTTTCACAACACAGCTATATTACATCAGCTAAATCAAAGCTAAGATGTTTCGAAATGTTTACCAAGGATCCCTTTATAATAGATTTTTTTTTTTTTAATTCGGCACTAGTAGCATTTTAACATTAAAATGGTCAACATTTCTTTGTCCTGAATAAATATTTTTCTTTAATGAGAGAATCTCCCAATTAGCAATTCTGGAATTGGTATCCCTCAACCTTATGTAACAAAGGTTTTAAAGATATAATGACTTGGTAGCATGCTTCATTTGTGTTCATTTAAGTTTTTAATATTTATTGATACTTGTCTGATTTAACAGTGTTCTAGAATGGATACCAGTAAAAATGCATTTGCCTTTTACGTTGTAAAATAGAGGAATACAACGTCTTTCTTCTTGGTTTTGATTAGGTATCTGGAACCTCAGACTTACAAAGAGCATGAGGGGTAAAGAACTTGTTTTATGTTCATATTTTTTATAGGTGTATTTTAAAATATGTATTTTGTACAGGATTCATTTCAGCTGAGTCCATTATGTTTCAAGTCAGAGACAGCTGCTCCATATTCAGCAGGCAGGACTGGAGGCACTGATCCTTTCTCTCTTCATGATTATAACGGCCATTCCTCTTCCTTCCTGTATGATCACCGAAGGCTGTACTGTACACTGCTGTCACAAGAGAACACGACTCGGGCCCAACCAATGGCATATGCTTTTTAAATGAGGTCTGAAGCTTTGTCATGTACTTTAGAGGTCATTCATTAACCTTGCTCTGTTTGCCTTGAACTTATCTCCTTAGGCTATGGCAGTCCTATGGCATTCAGAATGTATACCAGTGACAAAGGAACACATTCACTATTTCCTCACTAAACCTATTTTGTCCATGGTTTTGTTAGGGTCGGAGGCTGTGTGGTGCAAAAAATAAATAAATGAATGAATAAATCACAAGCTCTGAATCTTCTGAAAGTTGCTAAATTCAGACATTTTTGCAATGTTATTTTTTTTACATTTGTATTTATATGTTATTATAGTATTTAAAGTTATTTTTATATTTTCAGTTTTCATTTTTATTTTAACTTTTAGGGGATTTTTTAAATGGTATTTTGTTATATTTTCATTTCTGCCAAGGCAACATTTCTCTTTTTCATTTAAGTTTTATTTTATTTTATTTCAGTTAATAAAAACAATTTTCTTTTATTTTTGGCTAGCAAAAATGGCATTTAAGTTGTTATTCACTCATTTATTTTTCTGTATTTTTTTTTCTTTTCTACGTAATTTTTAAGTTTGATCGTTTTATTGTCAAACATTCTAGTTCCATGAAAGCAGAAATCGTACAGGTTTGGAATGGCATGAGAGTGAGTTAATAATAAAATGTCAGTTTCAGATGAAGACATGTTTTAAATTTCATTAATCAAAAGGATCATACAAAAAAAACTTAAAACATAAATCAGCCTATACTTACTCTGGCAGAACCAGCTTTTTCTCCTCGTGTTTGATGCTGTGGTGCGCTAACATACTGTCAATATTCCCACCGTATGCAGTGTATCGGCAAAGAAATGAGAAAGAGCTCTATTAACTCAGCTAGCTAGCAAATACTTCCTGACAAGAATATTGAATTCTGTTGCAGTGCGATGATTAATTGGACCAGGCAATGTAACAGCCCAGCATGTGTTTGCTTATCAGAGTTAGTTCTCCCCTGAAATTAAAATAGATCATTCCTGCCGGGTTTTAATTATTGAAAACTTACTTTTCGCCTCTTTTACTTGCCCTTAGGCATGGAGAGGTGTGGAGGAAAGAGGCAGACTGATTCAGTCTATTGGGGGTTTTGTTATGATGTGTGTCAGTGGCTGCCTGGTGTGTAGAAGGAATTATATACATTGTAATGGGTTAATGATTCTTTGCAGTAATGCAAATTCAACTTGGATGGCTGTCTGTGTGCTGCAGAGAGGCCGGATATAGCTGACTTATCTGTCCCAAGATTGCGTGGTCTCTAAATCCACAGGCACCAACAAAGCCGCTGGGTGAGTGAGCTGCAACACAAAAATATGAAACTTCATGCACTTTGTATTTTGCTGGAAGCAATTGTCTCCATGTCTGCGCTCACATCCTGTCCTGGTCCATTCTTCATTCTTTGCTAGCATGTCGACAGGTCAGGGTATTTGGGAAATGTTGAGAGGCTCTGATTGGTTTCCTCCTGTCTTCAAAGTCAACATGAAATCAATATTTACATTCTACTTCTCTTTCAACATTTTCCTTGGCTTGTATCATGCACAATTCATAAGGTTTTTATTTGAATTTTTCAACCTGGTCTCATAAAAATACATACCTCTGTCCACTTTCAGTGCAACTCTCATGTTTTACTGCATGTTTCGCCACAGTTCCAAAGAGAAATGTCAACTGAATGGCCCTAAAACACAGGTTCAATACATGAACCCCAATCACATTTTCATTACATTGATAGAGGTTAAAAGGTTAGAGATGTGCAGCGGTTAAGAAGTGATATATTTGTGGACTGTTGCTAAAAGTTAATAGAATCATGTTGGAAATATGCCCTACACCAAATTCAACCCTAAACCTACCCGATGTTAACAAATGCAAAACTGATATAAAAAGGAATTTGTGGGTGCAACCGTACCATTTCAACTTCCTTTTACACAGATTTGAACTGTTTTGTCGAACCATAGTAACACGGTATTCAAAGCGAAGCTACGAAGTACTGTGCATCTCTGTACTCTGTGAGCTACTGAACAAACCTATGTCTGTCAGTGAAAAACCGTGGATATGAAGCTGAATATGTGTGATGCTAACATCATCTCAACATCATCTCCCAGCAAAAAACTTGCATTGGAATTTTAGGGTGACCCTACAGTAACCTTCAGGTTAAACAACACTCTTTTAAAGTGGGTTTTTCCTTGAATTTTCATTCAATTTCTGTTTCAAATTTAAATCCCACTCCATATTTTCTCCTCGCTCTGATTCACTTGTTAATGTGTCACACTGCAAATGTTAAATGAGTTGGAAAAGACCTTTTGTGTTGACTTTAACAGTAGAGGAGACATTGAAATCTTTCATTCCATAGACAGAAAGCGACAGACAGACAAAAAGAAAAGTTTTTTTTCCCAGTGTTCTGATTTGATTCATGATGGACCGGGAAATGGAGCCGTTGTGTCTGTAAACTGATCAGAGATCAGGGAAGTGAGATGATCGGGTTGAGCTCTCAAGTTCTTATCCAGGTGTGTCATTACAAGTAACCTGAGCAGCAGGGTAAGGGCTGCTGATGTAAATAGACTCGATTAATGTGGAAATAAAACACTGCACACACAGCAGAGACCACAGAAAGTCCCTCAGTGTGAGACAGACGGTCCCCTGTTAGTTTCACTGCTGGCTGCAGTTATGGCAATGTCATGTGTCCTTGTCAACTATATCATTTGATGTTGTCGAGAAGAAGTGGACGCTTCTTGAGTTGCAAGCGAGAGTTAATTGATAGGCAGATGGATTAATTCTATAGAACGTGAGGTTTGTTCGAAATGCTGACGGAGCACTTTTGGTACAGGAAAGGCTCAAATGTGCTTCACCCTGTGCAGATGATGGAGACCACGCTATTTTTGGACCCTTCTGTGTGGGGATATCCGGTCTGCAGTTCGCTCTCTCACAAGCACACACACATGCACTAGACGCACAGAAAGGTGGTGTGACTGAGGGAGTTGTACGTTTCTGGCTGTTCTCAAATTGCAATTTAAGCTCAAAGGGAGGTTTGATGTCTGCATAAAGGGATAGGTCCACTCATCCCATCCTCCAGCATTAATGTTTAATACGGAACACCATGGAAGGCTTCAGACTGCATATCTCTCTCTTCAAAAATCTCCAGCACTACTACTGCCCCAAATTCCAGATGACTGACATCTGCCGTCCCCTAGGAGAAATCTCATTTAACCGGTTTCCATTGGCTGCCTTCGGGATTTGATTACAAATTTGAATGTTATGTAAATCATCCTGGATTAGGATTGCCATCCGAAAGACAAAACAGAGCCTGGTTATGTCGAAACCAGCGTTTCCTGCCTCATCATACCTAGTTCACAGTGCGTTACACACAGCGAAAATCAAGTCTTTGGATATATTGACTCAATTGGTTGGGAAGGGAATTAATCAAGCACCTGTTATTGGGATTGAGAAAGTCTCACAGCTTTATAGCCCATTCTTCACCACGCTCTCTCTTTTTCTTGGCAGGGCACCGATCTGCAGTAATCTAGTTATTCACACATCTGCTTGAGGAGCAATTAGGTTGATCTGAACATTCACTGGATCAAACGGATGTCAGTGGGACACAGCATTGCCCATCAGCTGCTAAAGCTGTTTCCCGTCCCATTTCCCAGCACGATTCTCTCACTGTCCCAGGGGATTACAGTTTAATCCTCCAACTTATTTCTGTCCTTTTCCACCTCAATCTCACTCTCAAACAGTCTCTTTTTTTGTTGTTAGTCCATTCCTTCAGCCACTGTATCCTTGATGATGCCACATGCTTGCCACAAAAGGGTGTCACCTGAAAGACAAGGGGAGTCCACTAGGAATGATGGGTCTTGGTAACTGTGAATTTAAGAAAAAGACCTGAAACCACATACAGAGTAGAGTTGGAGCCCCTAATCGATCAACATCTGTAATGAAAACAAGTCAGGTCTGCTTATAAAATTATTGAAAAAAGGAATTTATGACACAAATTTGCTTAATTTGGTTTATTACTGTATATATCCATGCTTTTACATTTTGAAGGAAACAAATAAGGCAAGTGATTAATGTTTAATGTTCCTTTCATTTTTGTTATTTAAAATTGTTATATTAACTATTTTAAGTAATGCTTCATTTATTTTCAAACATTTAGTTAGGCTAAATAAATAAAATGTAAAATGATAATGCTTTACCTATTTCAAATGTCATGCTTAATGCAATGTGTTACTTGCAATTTCTTTCTAATTAGTTATGAAATTTATTAAACTTCTGCGAAGATTTGAATTTTCTACAATTTTTTGTGCAGTGTACAGAGTAATAAAATACACTAAAACTCAGTACAGCTTCATTAAGCTGCCAAACAGGTAAATATGCATAATTGAAGGGGACAGTACAAATAAAATGGGACAGGGAGGAGGGGGTGGCAGTGTATATTTGTGCAATCATTCATGGGTTTTATGTCTGTGGACCCTTGGCATTCACTGATGGAGAGTGTGGGTGAACAATGCCAGCTGTCACACTTTCCAATCATATGCCACTAGAACCAGTGCACACTGCTTAGTTATTTTAGCATTTCCCTAGGCATGTGCAACCTAAGGAGTACAGTATACGCACTTATGCGTCTGTCTGTAAGCTTTGGACTCCATAATAGTGCTGCCAGGTGAACAGCATGTATGCAAATACTGAATGAAACTGTGCATAAATATGACATTATGATTTCTACGGTTTGTGCAGCAAGCACAGATACTGGGTGCACTTACCTGTAGATTTATGTATTGTCGTAATGGAACTATTGCGACTGAAATAATCTCACAAATTTCCTGTTGAGAAAACAGACTGTTTTGTCTTATGCGCTTCGTATTGCAGTTAATAAATTCTTGAAACCGCCATTGTGGCCACAAAAAGGGTGCAAATGTAAATTCAAGTGCCCTTTGCGAGTGTAATAATTGATGACGCCTCAGTTTCGTTGACGCACAATGACGTCTCAAACTCGTTTAAAACAGGAGCAGGTAATAAAATAATCTGCGGTTTATAAGGTTTATTGTCGGAATGCGAACTGTACGTGACCAGGGTTTGCATTCCGTACATCCCTACGATGATTTAGACTTGGCTTTAAACTTACAGTGCCTCTCTCAACAAGCGAGAGGGGCGCGCGACCGACCGGCATTGACTCACACACATTCGCTCGGATCTATGCAGTGATAGTGACTCTGAGCGCGCGGGACAGTGACGATGTGTCAGCGAAGAATATTCGTCTTCTGATCATTTTACCGCTCCTGACGTAGGCATTCCAGCAAGAACCGTTAAAGAAACACTGAAGTGAGTTCGTTTAACCGGTTATGGAGCATTGTGGAGATAAAATGTCTCTGCTGAAGAAAGTGAGGACGGGAGTCGTGTAGATGGGTGAGTTGGGAGTTTCTACTTTGAGGCTCTTGTAAATTTCATTTAATAAAATTTGTATTGTTTTATTTATTGCGTGTTTGCCAACTTTAGACTGTCAGTTTCGCTTTGTTTTATTTGATGTCTGTTCTTTTGTGGCATGACTGTACACAGTCTAATAAATGTATTCAGAGTAGCCTAATGGTATTTGAACAGTTTTGTAGCCTACATTGTATGTTATTTGCCCCTATTAGTTATTAGTTCAGTATTTGTACTTATTCTTATTATGTTTTCAGTTTTATATTATGGTCTTTGAACGAACCAGCTATTTTAATAAATATTTAAGTAAATATTTGTGATACAGTACATGACAGTAATGGGACAGGGATAAAGAATGTAAGGATTCATTAAGGATTCTGATTCTTTTTAAACGATTCCGATTCCTTAGCGGATCCTCGAACGATTCATTTTTTTGAGACTTTTTAAATATTTTAATAAAATGCAGTTTTATTCTGGCTATTCTGGTTTTATTTTACTCTGGACTGTGTTGTCAAAATAAGATGTATTCAGATTTCAACAGAATGTGTACAGAACTAGTCAAAGATCAATTTAATTCAGTTTTTGCAAAATGTGTAGACTTTTTAGCCGAAGTATAGGCACGGTCCTAAAAAATTGTTCCTAAATGTATTAAATAAAAAAAGGTTTACATGGCTCATTGATATTCAGTAAGGGAGTTAGGCTAGATGTATTCTGTCTGATTCAAAAGGGTTACACTCACCAAAATAAACTGTCTCTTTGTTCAGTAACAATATACTATATAATATACTGAACTATTTAAAAGGTCATTTAAAAGGTGCTTGCAAAATGATTTGTCAGAATAAAAATGTTTAGATGGTTGTCAATGCTCTTATAGCAATCAGATGACAGCCGTGAACAATATGTACCTGTGTGTGTGGATTTTTTCTTTCTTTGTTTTTTTTTTAACCCCCTCTGAGTAGTTACAGTACAATGATCTTTTAAATTTACTAAAATTGATAAAACACCATAAATCACAGACATGCTGTGGATTTTTTAAATAAGCTTTTTAAAGACTTCTAGCATGCTATCTGTCGTTGTAAAAATATGCCCATTATTTCACCATTGTTTAGACATATTTGCAATTATCCTGCGTTGTCTGCTTGGTTCACATCCTTCCTAATTTCCACCCTATTTCCACACCTGCTTATGTGTGATTATAAAGAATCTTGCCCCCCTTGCTTTCTGCTCATCAGTCTGTACTGGAGAGAATGTTCTTGATAGAGTCACTGCCACTGGGTTGCTCAACACACTTCCCTCAATTAACTTTCCACACAGTAAAGCAAGCCTTGCTCCCAACGGGAATACGCTTCTATTAATAAATAGTTTATCACTCTAGTTCCCACCCTAGCATAATGGAACACTTTGACAACAGCAAATTATTCAATCTCTATTAGAAGTTGTGGCATGTCTGGAGGTCTCTGCTAATACACCCAGCCACCAGAGAATGTGCCAAACCACAGTGTCCTTCTATATTGAAATACTACTAAGTGCATAAGTTAAATGTCATTTTACCAAAGTTATAGTGCTATTGCAAACTTTGTGGTTTTATAAAAACAACTGTTTAACCTCTTTGTCTTTTTGTCTCCAACAGTGTTCAAATGATGTGGGATGTTTGGGTCTTCACTGAACTGTGCGTGAGATCCTATGGGATCTGCCTTCGATTAAACACTCAATGCCCTAAACCCAAGGTATATAAGACAACCTGAGCTTCGTCCAACACTTTTGATTAACTTTCTTCTTCAATGCCATCATGCCAATCATCAGCAACGCCAATCATGACTTCAGCAACCTCTCGGTCAGTGACGACAGCAGCTTGGACCACATTTTTACAGAGATCCCGGAAACTGAGACCATCAAGGGAGTGTATTATCAGCGTGTTCAGTTCATTCGCCGACCGGAAGATCTTCTTTCGGTGGACCACGGTTTGCAGGCCCTCATTAATGTGGGGGGCAACCGTTACACCTTTCCTTGGAGTACTTTGGAGCAGTTTCCCCTGACGCGTTTAGGACGTCTCAAACCCTGCAGCAGTCCAGAGGAGATTGCTTGTGTTTGTGACGATTACGATGAGGCACGCCGTGAATTTTTCTTTGACCGTAGCCCCAGTGCGTTCCGTGTAATCCTCAACTTCCTGGCAGCAGGAAAGCTACGTTTGTTACGGGAGATGTGTGCGCTCTCACTGCATGAGGAGCTCAACTATTGGGGCGTAGAGATGGCCTACATGGAACGCTGCTGCAAGCGCAAGATGTACACCCGCATAGAGGAGGTCGCTGAGCTCGAGCGGCGGGAGGAGGAGCGCCGTCAACGCAGTATGCAGCTGTGCCCTCCTGTCGAGGAGACACGTTATCGAAAGCTCATGAACCGTTTGAGGGACATGGTGGAGAACCCTCAGTCAGGTTTGCCGGGAAAGATGTTCGCCTGTTTGTCTGTGTTGATGGTGGCAGTGACAGTGATCAGCCTGTGCATCAGCACCATGCCGGACCTCAGAGAGGAGGAGAATAGGGTGAGTGCATACAAAATGTCTCAGCCTAATCAAGTGGATCGTTCACCCAAAAAATTAAAAGTCATTGTGTCATTCCAAACCAGTGTGACACTTTTTCACTGAAAAAAAGAAAGTCATACAGCTTTGGAATGTCATGAAAGAAAGGAAGTGGGTTTTAAATGAATGGTTCACCCTCATGTCATTCCAAACCAAAAAGACTTTAAAACATGCTTCAAAACCTTACCAGCAAATATATTTTTTTTTTAACAGGGATGATGAACAGATTTAATTGATGACAGAATTTTGGGCGACCTTACCCTTTCTATATGATCTTAAAGACTCCTGTGGTCTCAAATGCATTGATCCTCTCACATAAAGCCAACACAATGAACAATTAGTGATTATGATGTTAATTCAGGTGTATCAATTCTGTCTTTGGTACCCTTTACTTCTGTTCATCATTACCCTCGAGTTTATTTAAGATGTAAGCCGAAAAAACCCGACACATGTTCAACTGTTAATGTAGACCCCTTCTCCTCAAGTAGTATGTGAACATGCCACTGAAGGTGTGTTTCCGGTCTTGAAGCAGACCTGTGCGTACTGTTCCTACAGAGAAATAATGAATGCACCTCAGCAGGGCTCCCCAATGTCAGTAAATACCCAGAGAGTAATGAACTGGACCAGCAATGCCTCCACAATGTCAGCAAACACACACAGAGAATAATGAACCAGCTCCATAGAGACCTCGGGAATGTCAGCAGGCACACAGGGGGGTCCGCTTGAGAAGACTAGACCTTTTTGCTGTTAAATGACTATGCATTTTAATCGCCCTTAGGCACACACCTCACAACGCCCAAAGTGGAACTGGTAGACCACTGGCTGTAGCTTTATTTGGATGAAGTTTCACTCCACATGTTTGTATTGGAATACTGTGTGTGCACACGATTGGATGTGCTTGTGTTTATGTCAAGGTAAGACTTTTTGGCGGTGTCTAGGCAGTTACGCCAACATGTAGCATCCAACAGGCAGAGTCCCGCTGGAAGCAGCAGGGCTGTCATATTTAATTCACACTGCCGGGCCGTTTGTCAATGTCAGCCGCACGGTAGAAAAGGAATGGCCTGAGCATGGAGTCATTCATCTCTGCTCATAAATGTGTGTGTGTGCATGTGTACATTGAGTGATAACAAGATGACCTCCTCTATCTCTCACACCACTTTCAATTCTTTGTGTGTAGTCGAATGTGACGATGTACAGATTGATGTTTCACAGTTTTGTATGTTTACAAGCATAAAACTTTTCTGTGAAGTTTTATGCCTCTATAAATTATATACAACACGATTTTTGCTTAGAGCTCAATATCAGATGCAGAAAGACAAGGCAGCAAATCTCTAGTAAACAGGAAACACATACAGAAGTGAGAAAGATGCTGTGAGAAAACTCGCAATGAGCTGATAGAGAAAAGCAGTGAATAAATTTAACAACCCACAGGCTTATCTCAACGCTTGACATCAATGTGACCTAAACGTATTCCTGTAGCATGTGTGATGAGCATCCCGAGGAGTCATCAGCGTTGCACTGGAAACAAAGGATGCACACCTGCATGCCCTCACATTCCAACACCACCTGGAAGCTCATTGAGGCCATCGAGCTGGCGAATGCTGCCTAACACCGGAGACTGGGGAGCAAGAGCTGCCGTTTCCCCGGAGGGTGGTCCAGGAGCGACGCGCGCCGGAGGGCACCCAGCGACAAATCAGCAGACCGGCGGCTCCCTCCCCGCAGGGTGAACCAATACCAAAAGAGGTCTCTGCACCGCACTTCCCATGTGGAGTTGTCTGGCAGGCTGCATTGTACACCGCGACCTGCCCTCAGGACCTCTGGAAGTAGAGGTGGAAGTCAACGGAAAACCCTTTCACGCCCTCCTTGACTCTGGCAATGCGGTCAGCCTAATAAGATCCCAGTTCCTACCTCGTGGAGTTTCCAAAGTATTTCTCCCGATAACCCGTGTCCGTCAGCCAGGACTGAGGAGAGCTCCCCTGCTTCTGCAATGACTTTCGGCACCTCAGCAAAGTTTGACGGCTACCCCTTGCCTTGGGTGGATAAGCTAAGGACCACCCGTTAAGGGCCCGCTACATCTTGACGCTGGACCTCAACAAAGGCTATCGGCAGGTACCCCTTACTGAATCAGCAAAACCTAAGACTGCGTTTTCTAGCCCTAGTAGCAGTACCGGTAGTAGTAGCCCTTCCCTTTGGCCTTCACGAGGCCGCAGCAACTTGGTTGATGGAATGATGGACATTTTTAATACGGCCTAATCAGTCTTATGCAGCAGCGTGTATGGATGACATCGTCATCCACTTCGAGGCATGGGAGGACCATCTGCAGAGGGTGCTGTCAGAGCTCCGGAGGGCTAGGCTCACCAACCCTCACATATGGCACCTTGTGCTCCACGATGTGAAGCACCTGGGTTTTCAGGTGGGACGAGGTCTCATCTGTCTCCAGGAGAAAAAAAGTGTAGGCTGTAAGGGATGTACGGAGATCGGAGACAAAGACCCAGGTACACTTCTTCTTAGGGTTGGCGGGGTACTATCCCTGCTTCATCCGTAACTTTTCCTCCTTAGCTGCCCCTCTGACAAATCTAACCAGGAAGGGGCAGCTGGAGAAAGTGCAGTGGGCGAGGCCTTCCAGGAGGTGAAGAGGGCCCTCACCTCAGAGCCGGATGCCTCCAATACAGGACTGGGAGCTGTACTGTCCTGGTACAGGAGGGTGAGGAGCATTTGATCTTGTGCATTAGCAGGAAGCAGATACCAGCCGAGAAAAACTACGCTGCAGTGGAGAAGGAGGGCCTGGTCATCAAGTGGGCAGTCCTAGAGCTGCGGTATTACCTCCTCGGCTGGAAGTTAACCCAGGTAACTGACCATGCCCCTCTTCAGTGGATGGCCAGAGCCAAGGACACCAACGTCAGGGTGACCCGAGGGTTCTTCGTGCTTCTGGTCTCCCACTGGGCCATAGCGGTTGGGGAGGTGTGATGAGCATCCCAAAGAGTCATCAGCGTCACCCTGGAAACAAAGGACACAAACCTGCACGTCCTCATCTCTGCCTGTCAGGCAGCAGCTATATAAGCAGCGTGAGTGCTACCTAAGACTGAGAAACTTCTCCATGAGACAGAGTGTTAACTTGTTCTCTCCTTACCTTCCCAGAAAGTCAGAATGACTGATCAGCCCCACAGGAGCACTTCACGGACCCACTGCAGCACAAGGAAGAGAGCATCCACCTCAACACTTTTGTTCACCCACTTTGTAAATAAATCCACCCTCCAGGGTATTTATTTTGAGCTCTCCTTGTCGTCTGATTCTTCAACCGTGACACATGCAAAAAGGTATAATAGGTATAAATGGTATTGCATTAGACAACAAAATGTCAAGTGGCATCAACTTTGAAGAAAAATTCTGAAAAGTACACTTTTCTGAATGTTTCTCCCCCAAAAATGTTAGTGACAAAATACACTAAAAATCACATCGAGGCTAAGTCAATCATTGGCAAAATAAATAAAAATGTGTTTTATATTAAGGTAATTCAGGCATTATGTGTGATTCCTTAACTCCCTGATACAATTTCAAATGTGTTTGGTATTTGAAGCGTGATATGAATAGATAAGTTATTTAAAAAAACACATTTATGGTGCATAATCTGAAATTGTTTAAACTGTGCAATCTTGGCAATCGATCCAGAGAGGTTAACAATCTTGTGTGTTTGTATTCTCATAATCCCAAGCAGAACCTTTTTATTTATTGTTTAGATAACAATACATTCTCCTGAGGTGATAAGATGACTTCTATCTAGATGCCCTAATACCCATTATCTTTGTGGAAGCTAGATAAGTCGGAAACCGTGTTACTAGAATGATATTATGTTATGTTTCGCGTTGGTTTCCATTCTGCTGTTTTGTAACAATTAATTATAGAACATTTTTAAACTAACCTTTATTCTGCTGGTTCTATGGATAAAGCATCAGTCAAGACAATCTGAGCATCCATGGGATTTGTCCTATGGATCTTTATACTTTTCCTACCGTAGATTCAATCCATCCCTGCTTTCTTAAATATTAATATCTACCTTTGCTTTTCTTCTTTTGGTCTCCTTTACTCTCTGCCCTCTTATCTTTTCTCTGCTTTTTCTCACCTTTACTCTTGTTTACCACTCTCTGCCCCTTCCTTCCCCCATGCTGTCTTCTACTCTCACTCCTTTTCTCCTCCCTGGGGCTGCAGGTGTAAATTTTGCTTTGTTTGAACTACAGCAGCAAGGACTCAGAATTGAAGGTATTTGTATGCTATGAGCATCCTGCAAACTCTCACTCAAGTGCTGACACACACACTTATTCACAGTAGTGATGCTGTATCACTGACCATATTAAGGAGGACCTTTTTTTAAAAATATGTACATAAATTAAAAATTTGAGGTAAATTCACTTACCCTAACACTATGACTTTACTCTTCTGACTTTTTCTCTTCAGACAATAAGATATATAAGTCAGTCTTTGGATCCCACTGACTTTCATTCAAAGGTATTTCAATTAATTATTTTAAATGACATTACATTAATATAATGATAATTATGCATTTTGGGTGAACTATCTGTTTACTAAATCTCTGAATAATTAGGTTGATTTTAAGTTTACCTGATATGCATTTACGTAAGTTTTGATTTTTCACTCAAAAATAGCTAGATGAACTACAACGAAGGAGAAGGAATTTTCTAAGAACCAGAATACTGTTTACCAATATGCTATTTAAATCACTGGCATTAAAAATATGAATGTTAAAATAAATAATGAATTAACTTGTAAGATTCAGGACTGATCTGCAAATAGCTGTTGTTGGACTCTTGAAAAAGCAATGGGTCTTTTATGCCAAAACAATTATACCCTAATGCATGTTTGAATTGGCCTGATTTGAAAAACGTTGAGGAGAATAAGCGATTTTGTATGATGCCATGAACTCAGTCATTTTAATTTGGCTAAAAGTCTCTAGCCAATACATCACACAAAGAGTAGATTTGTGTTTGCTACAGAAAAGACAACATAATCAGTTTGATTTGATGAAAACCTTCTGAAAGAACACGCTTGACCTGGTATTGTACTCACCCATACAGCAATCAAAATCTTTTATACTGCAGGTGTATTCACTTGATTACATGCATTAAAAGATAATGAACAGCCTTGCTTCTGAGCCACAAAGCTGGGCACATTATCTACATATGCTAGATGAAAGTCCTAAAAAAATGAACAGGTAAGTTAATCATGAGTCCTGATTGAGCTCAAGCACACAGTGTGAGAATAAGAGAATATTTAAAGCTATTTTACAGCTCTGCATCACTTTCACGTCTGTGACATTCATGAAACATGAAACTGGTCTTTGAACATTTATCCAGTGCTGCAAAGCAAGTTTCATTTTTCTCTTGAGCGATCATAGTCTCCACACACCCATCAATGACAGACTAGCTAATGCTTTACATGTCCTGTTCATGCTAGGTTGGACAGAGTATTACAGAGGACCAGATGGTGTCGGTACAGGTGCAGGACGTGAGTGGTTTTGGTGTTGTGTTGCAGTTTTGCATTTTGGCTCTATAATTTGCTAGAAGGGGAGTTCCTGGAACAGGTGCTGTTGCAGGGTTAGCAATGATCTCAGCTACTGTTCCTTGGCCTGAGTTCTTACAATAAGTCAGGAGAAGGTGAACAATCTACGGCACAATCTGGACAATTTGCTGCAGGTTTCCTCTTGAGTGGGATGATAGCAAACAAAACCAGCATGATGAAGCCAAAGTGACAAAGTTTACAACAAAGCAGTTCCACCAACTAATTGGAACTTTTATTTAAGCATTTATTTGAAAGTTCTAATACAGGCCTATATTATTAACATTTGTTTCAGTGATGATTTATTGTCTTTATGCCCCCCCCACCCCATTGTTCACAATTAAATTCCCAATGACTTTTCCAGTTGTGATTTTACAGGCTTTTATACATTAATTATATATATTTATAGTCATTTTAGGCTCCTTGGATGTTTTCTGAGGACCGTTAGTGGGCCCTTGTCCCTATCTGAGCCCCACTGGTTTATTTTAAACCACATGTGACAAAAAAAAAAGTCATTGACAGAAAATATTTAAACTCTCCTAACTATTTTTAAGTTATTTTAAAATTAATTTGACTATTTTATTGACAGTAAGGTGGTTCACAAGAGTTCATTTTTTTTTGTAAATTTGAAAATTTTTATGCTGTATATTTATGTGCAACTAGTAAGAAAAACACAGTACTTTTTAATAATAAAATATATACTATTTTACAGGATCTACTCTTTCTGTTGCATTGCAATCTGTTACATCAATCTGCAAATGTACATCTCAGCTAATTTGTTTTGCCATTGGGCAGGAAATTCAGCAGTGGAATAATGGTTAAGTGGGTTGGGAAGGTCGATTACTAATTCCATAGCTTTGAGTGAGTTGAGTTTAGTTGTTCCATTTTACAAAAATGCAGACTGCCTTTTTGCTACAAATAGACTTATGCTCTTGTAGTTCTAAATGCTTTCACTATGGCACATTTTATTTTGGCCTTCCAGTATTGATGCTGAAGAAATTTGGATGTGATTGCCCTCACATGCAGGTTACAGAATAGGTTGTTATATAACACTCAGCAGCAGGAGTTTCCAAGTCACAAAATGCCAGTGTAGGTCAAAAGTGTTATTGCACCAGAATCACCTTTGTTAAAGCTGGACCTGAGGTCCTGAACAAATTGACTTGCTTGAACTCCTAAAATGAGCAGCATGGCTTGAAAGAAATTGTTCTGAATGGTAGCTGTTCTTACTGTTTACCATTCTGAGCACCGACATCTTTTCAGTTCCAAGG
Source organism: Enteromius trimaculatus (assembly GCA_032361065.1). NCBI lineage: Eukaryota > Metazoa > Chordata > Actinopteri > Cypriniformes > Cyprinidae > Enteromius > Enteromius trimaculatus. The sequence continues at coordinate 13,528,621 of JAUMHP010000073.1, read as the reverse complement.
TTGCAGGGTTCACAAAAAGATAAGCTGTAGTGTCTCACAAGTCTATGTATAGAAAAACACTAGCTTGTGTTTACAAGCTCAGAGTAACCGGAAAGTTGGTTTTAATCATAGTCAGATCAGATTGGCAAGTCACTCAAACCCAGTTTGCTACAAGAAGCCCAGATTGCATTATAATACACAAAAACTACCATTCAGAAAATGTAGTTTGTTTTGCTTTTGTTTTAAATAATTGAATGGTCTCATAAATTCAATACAATACAAGAGAAGCCACAGGAAATGTCAGCGAGAAGATGCATGGGATGCATGGTGTGGTGCTGTAAAGCCATTAATGTATGTGGGCATGTCTGATCATTTTTCCTCTTGTGCTGCATACTCATTTTTGATTCAGCAGATGCAAGAGATAGTAAATGCTGTAAATAGTGCAATCCATCAGAAGATTTGTTCCACAAGTAGCTTCATCCCAGAGTTAAAGATGCATTTTTAATGCCCGCCTGCTTGTTATCTTCCCCTATAATTTTCTTGAATTAAATTTGCAAGATGTACATAACTCATCTTGCGCAGGTCACAGTTTGTGGGTGCTTTTCTCTCTCACTTGCTGCTTTCTTTCGCATTGAAATACCATACAAACAAAAACTCTCACAGTTTTAATATTTTCCACATTGTTGGATAATTGCATTTTATTACATTTTTTAATCGTATTAGTATTTGTCTTCCTTTCTAGAGTTAATATTTAGACATCTGTCAACAATTACAGTGTCTATCAACAAGGAATTGATGCCTAGACTTTATTAAGTTAAGCAGGAACTGTAAACTGCAGTGTTTCAGTCATTTCACAGATGCTTAATTGAATTGACTGGATCTCTCCAGGACATCACTGTTTTAAGTGTATATTTTGCAGGTATCTGTCCTGTTAGAAGATGAATCACCCTTGAAGACTCAGTGCTGTGGAGGACTGTAACATGTTTTCTCCTACGACATTCTTGTTTTAGCTTTAACTATTGTTCTTTTCAATAGTTTTTTTCCCCTGCTGTGGAGAAGCACAGCATTATGCCGTCATTGCTATGCATTCCTCAAAGGCCTGAATCATAGCCTTATACAAGTCCGTGAATGCTTCTTCAAGCTACGTATGCTCAGTTTTGTGGCGTTGCATAGCAGTAAGGGGCAGTATAGCAGTATTAACATGTAACATTTCATTTACTGTCAGTTTTATCTTTCAGGAATTTGCCCCACAATTTACCTTTAAATTGCAAGAGGTTTCTGTTGTTGGAAAGTAGCGTTTAAGCTACCTGGCTGCTATAATGACCCAGGGAAAGAACTAGTACTTGGATTTGCCATTGTTTACTAGGGTGAAAGCATTTGATTTTTTAAAGACATTGAAGAGTTTTTATGGTCTAATATCGTGGCAGCATTGGTTGTACATTTGCATGTTCATGATCATCATGTGACTTGTAAATATGATGGTGGCTGGTCATTTTACGTGTCAATTTTCCTTTCTGAATAGGTTAATTATAATAAATCATATGTGCCACGTGAATGATTTAATGTTATAATACAAATTTTTCTCACCTTGACATTATAAAATACTTTTTCTCTAATTCAAACAGATTCTTAGTTATACACTCAATGTAAGTCAATGAAATGAGAATACAGTTTAAGATATGTTGAAGAATATTAGTATTTTGGCGCCCATTGACTGCCATTGTATGGACGACAACAATGAAATCTCTCAAAATATAATTGTATGTGTTCCACTCAACTGTAGAAAGGCCAGCAGACAAGAAAATATTGACAAAACTTTCATTTTTGGTTGAATTTCCAACAAAACCCCATTTCATTCCTGCTTTCTCTTTACAGACTAGCAGCATGAATAAATCTATCCGTTGACCTCTTAGTTATTTTTCCACTGAGATGTTTATGGGCGGGCTGTTGGGTATCCATTTCTGTTCAATGTCTCCTGGAGAGAAGGAGAGGATGTTATAGTGCCATTTACACTTGGGCCAGAAAAATACTTGAGTGCATGGCCAAGAGCGGAAGCAGACTGTCCCATTGTACATACTTTCCATGCATTACGTTACTGTAATGGTAACAATATACTGTACCTCCAGCAGGTAGCTAGCAATAAACATGTCACTTTGGTGTGAAAGTCAATGTTGTATATGTGGCCAGCTGGATTTTTTCCTTTCCCTCATCTTGTGTTAGGGAACTAGCGAAGACATTTGTGAATGTTATAATGGTTGCTCTGATTTCTGTAGTCTGATGCAGAGAAGCTCTGGCAGATGGAGACCACAAAACTGCTGGTGCAGGACTATGGTAGTAAACTTTGCTTGACAGGATTTGAAGTAACCTGCCATAAAGGACAGATCAAATGGACTGAGTGCAGCGTCTGTCTCTGGGTACAGGGGAAGGAGGACACGGAAGAGACTGAACAGAATGAGAGCAATGCAGTTAGATGAAAGGTGTGGGTGGGTGACCAGTGCCTCCAAAGGTCATGTGGGTGCAGTCACAGGTAGTTGCAAGCAGATCTGTTTTTGTGTCAGATATATGTGGGTGAGTTGATCTCTGATCTCTTTCAGCAGACAACCCTTCACAGCCTTTCTCCAAAAACACAGCTAATTGCAATCATGTTCAGAGGAGAAAGGCACTCAAAAACCTCCCCATGCCAAGTCACAGACAACAGAAATTCTGGAGAAGTAAAAAATTAAATAAAACACTATTATTATTGTTATTTAGCATCTTAGGTGTATGTGACCTTCTTTTTTTCAGGCTAATTCAGTTAGAGTTATATTAAAAATTGTTCTGACACTTCTAAGCTCTATCATTGCAGTGGGCCGGTGCTTCCCTTTAATAGTCCAAAACACATTAAAGTGCGCACGCAAACGTAATAAAACGTTTTTTACCCCCCGACTCCGGGGGGTAAATTGTAAATACATGCATTTTGTGAGATGAATATCCATATTTGAAACATAATAAACACTTTTCTCTCACTTCGGCTGACTGTAGCATGCGTAAGTAGCCCCGGCGGATGTCATAGGACATATGGTTATGGTTAAAATATGGATATTTATCTTACAAACATGTATGGATTCACTATAGGATGTTTTTATTCACCGCACAGAGCCATGTGATGCATTATTTTTTTTTTTTTTTTTTTTTTTTTATATGTGCGCACTTTATTTAACATCTTCTGTAAACATCAAACGCCTGTTTTGTCCCATGGAAATGCTTGGAGTGTTCTGGACAGTTTTTAATATAACTCGTCTAAAAGAAGAAAGTCATATACACCTAGGATGCTTCGAAGGTAAGTAAAGCACAGCCTAATTCTCATTTTTGGGTTAGCCAACCCTTTAAGATATTAAAACCGAATCCAGAAAAGATTTTATAGTGCCTACCAACTTGTTCCTTTCCTTCATTACTTTCCATTATGGGAGCATATGGTGAGGAGAAAAGAACAAGTGTGTCTAGTTTAAAAATACGGAGTGCTTAGCAAGCAGGAGATGGAGAGGCAGGTGTTTAAGATTCTGAGATCGTCTCACTGTGTACTTTAGCTAGTGCAGAGCCGAGCCCTACCATCTTATCCTGCGCTTTATACTTCAGGTTTCTGGGCTAGGATGGATGGAGACAGAGAAAGAGGGAGAAAAGTCTTGCTGTTTGACAAATTACTATGCAGGAGGAAAAATTGAGTGGAGTGCATTTTGGAGGATTACACAGATTAAAGCATCAGGCTAAAACTGGATGTGCGTGCGCTCTTAGAAAGACTCGATGAGATAAATAAAGACTTTCAAAAATAAGAAGTTAAGGTGATGTAAGCTGGAAGGCGAAGTCGTTTCAGACACAGAACAAGCTTTGTGTTTTGATTAAAGCTAATGAAGACAAATATTTTTCTTTGAAATAATGTGTACTGATGCACAATAAGATCAGGTATTTCAAAAATAGGTTTACTTTTGACTTCATATTGACTTTATTATCTCAGCTGATTATCCCAGACAGCATTGTGATAAAATGAAGAGCAAACTTTCTTTTACAATACTGTTGCGCTGTACATGTAAACTTAATGCACTGTTTATTTAATATATATCATTTTTATATTTTAATTGTTCTTAGTGTTTGGGTTTTTTTTTTGCATTTTTGTTTTCGTTTTTAATAAGAATATAAGTATGTATAACTATCACTTTGTATCTATTGTAAAAATTACTGCACATAACAAAGAACTCTGTTCTGGGTTCTCACTGTCCTGGAAAACCTAGAAATAACAAAAAATTTAAAAAGCATGAAACCTTGAAAGGTCACTGAAAAGTCATAGTTATTTCTCCGGTGAATGTATTTTTCTAGTTATGAACTCACAAAAGACTGGGCTAGGAGAAAGTATTTTCAATAGAGAAATCTCACACTTCACCCGTATGTTTCCTGACCTATAATTTTATTTTCTCTAGGAGTGTATATGTGTGTGTGTTTGTATTTTCCAGGGAGTAAAATGGAGGTTGGTTGCCAGAAAGACCCAGACGCTAGTATATTTGATCATCTGTCATGTTCCTGTCTGTCTCTGCTCTGTGACTGTATTAGTGTACAGCAGACGGGTGAGGGTTTCTGGGTTACCGCGATGTAGCACACAGAGTTCTTTCAATGTCCCAATCACTCCATCTCTGTCTCTGCATCTCTCTCAATCCCTGGAAATGACCTCAAGGTCATTTTGACATACGCCTTCATCAGCACACACAACCTGGTAAATACCCAACATGACAGATTGAGCACACTGTTACAGATTTTTTGCTTACTTTATCCTTTATGTCTTTGAAACAACGTTCAATCAGAATATTGAATAGAGAGCAGCCGGGGGAGGCAAAAGTACAGCGATTTAAATAAAAGCAATATGCTGACCTCTACAATTTCCTGCCTGTAGTATTTTTCTAGGAGCTCAGAATGACGTGGCATTATTGACTCTGGGCCAGGAAATGTTCGACAACAAATATTTTGGCAAGAGAAAGAGAAAAAGAGTCTGACAGGATGAATAATGGACTTAGATGATGGAAGAGAGACTGGTCTGTGCTTGTGTCTGATGTGTTAAAGCAAGAAGGCACGATGAGCAGCAGCGGCGTGGTGGAGAAGACTTAATCACATTACATCACATCACATTGTACGGCTACTGTCCAGCTGCCTGTTAAACATCCATTTGCCTGTTATGTTGATTTTATGTTTCATAAAAACGGGTCCTTGCCTGTAAAAAGAAAAAAAAAAGAGTTCTGAGAGAGTCTTCAGCCTTATATTTTATCAGTTGTTTGACAAAGTCACAAGCTCGAAAACCTCAAAGACAGGACATCAGTCTTAGAATGTCTGTAAGCTTTGTGATATCTGCTTTCCTCCTAGTCACAATTCAATCTCTCTCTCTCTGTGCTTAAGTGCTTCAAATGATCTCACATATGCTGTATATGCACTACTGTTCAATAGTTTGGGGTAGGTAAGTATATATATATATATATATATATGAAATTGGTTTCATTTTATTTAGATTTGGTTTTGTTAGAGTAAAAATTGGACAAATGTATCCACTAAAGACATTTGGAAAAGAATCCCAGTTTCCCCCTTTCTGGTTTGAAATCTGACAATTTGTCTTAAGTTCCTTCTCTAACCATTTAATATTCCATGATTCAGTTGCCCTGAGTAATACAGGACTTTGCCCAAGAACCAATAGGGCTCTAAAATCTGAAGGTGTAGAAACCTACTTGCAAGTGTTTCTCCACAACTTAATTTTGAGTCTTTCTGTAAAAGCTTGAATATTAGATCTTGAAAGTAATATACTTTATGCCTTCTGCAGCTATATGTGCCGTACTTATACATTTAGGGCTAGATCCCTGCTGCAGTTTCATTCCTCATGAATAATATTTTTTAATGAATATCTGATGCATTTCCATGAAAATATAAAATGTAAAACTGTTTGGAGGGCCGCGTTCAAATTGGAATTTTAGGCAACAGCTGATCCCAAGGGTTTGTTTCCTGTGTTTTTTTTTTTTTTGTTGTATAAACAGGATCCGCACTATAACAAACTTTGAGTTCTGTACATGCCTGTAACCTATTTGGTGTTGTTTATCAGATCATCCAGTAGAGTACAGTCAGATGAAAGAACCTCTGTGTGTGTTGCACTCTTTCAATTATTCAACTCTCTGTCCAACCCTCGTCTCTTTTTGACATCCCCATTCCCGGGTCCCCATATCTCATTCACTAAGCAGCTCACAGATCAGATTATCCCGACTGCATTTCGTTTTCAATACATCCATTTATGCATTCTCAGACCCTCCCTCTAGATTTAAACAGCCAGCCAGACCACCTAACATTCAATCAGAGAGTCATACCGGAAAGATGACTGTCAGTTTGTATAACCTAACAAAGACTGCCATGTCCTGGCAAGACTAGGATAGTCGTTCTCTGTTTGGCTGTTTTATGTCTCTGGGACTGCGGCAGTTGAGTTGAGCCAAACCTATTCCAACCATCCTATTGATTTTAATTTGTCATGCTATCCAACCAGAATGCATCTGAATCCCAATATACAAGTGCAGCTATTCAAGGCTGAATGGTTTGGTCACAAAATCATGCTCTAACTGTGCTTTGAATTGCTAAACCAAGTGACAGTAGTTGAATACTTTAAAAAGTTGCAGATATGACAATACATTCCACTAAATATTTAACTTGTGTGTGTAGAGCTATTGCCTATGCTGATCTCAGAAACCCTGTAAGCTGCTCATCAGCTCTGTAGGTGATTTATAAATGCATTCAGGCTGTATAGATGCTGTGGTTGATTGGTTTTGGGCACAAAGGAGGGGGGATGTCATTGACATTTCTAGTAGCAGCGCAGAGATAAGGTCACCCTAAGTGCATTAGCACTGAGAAATTGACAATCAGCCTGACGAGTTGCAAATTGTTATCCTTCTTTAACATGCATAATGTCTGCAGCTGCAGTCACAACCACTTCACCGCGCCGCAGGGAGATGAAGAGCAAAAGTCAGAGAAATGGGATGAAAAGAAGGTGTTGGAGTAGAAGTAAGGAATGAGAATGAGTGAGAACTGGGGAGAGTGACAGAAAGGGAGTGTGAGAGGGAAAGGGGACAGTGTACGTGCTGGACGGAGAGGGACAAGTTGTGTGCTGAGCATTTAAAATTGCTGAATTTACAGCAATGAATCACCTCAGAGCTGCCGCAGTTTGATAATAAGTCCTCTATAAGTGCGAGTCTGTTGCTCCTGTGAAAGCTTGAGAATTTACAAAGGCTTTTCAGGCGAGAAAAAGCATGAATGAGTTTTGAAAGTTTTTTGAAAGATGTAAGTGTGAGTGAGGTTTTTGAACGCAGGGTGTTTGCGGGGTGAGAAAATTATTTCAGGTTTCACCAAGGCTTTGTTTGATTCTTGATCCAGTTTGAAGGTCATGAGTTTCTGCATTGTTATGTACAATTATGCATCTAGAGATTTACAGGTTGTTTTGATGAATTTTCCTCGTGTCCAATAATCAAAAAGTAGATTTTAAATGGTTTTATTTCTAATTGTGATGCAATAAATAGTCATTAGAATACAACAATAGATATTTATTTCATCGCCATATAATGTAGTATGTATATTCCTCTTTATGCTTAAAATAGCAAAAGCTTCAATTTCAGTAAAAGAAAAAAAATGTCTAATGAAGTATTGATCTCTACTAAATGTCTTGAGGTAAACGCATTATAAAGGCATGTACATGTGCTACACACAGAGTCCATCATCGATTATTCCATGCATTTGTTCTCTGAGGCTGCTTCATTGATCATAGATCTTACCGTACTCTTCTGAACATGTGCTGAGATGTAATCTTTTTTTCTTTGACTGTTCACATTTGTGTTTATAAATGACACATATCTCCATCACTGTGAACAGTCAGCTGACCTCAAAGTACCTGTGAGTGAGCATAAAACAATAACGTCACACGTTTTACCAGCATATATGCACATAACAACAAAACCATTACATCTACAAGGGCCTTCAAGTAGCTGCAAATTGAACAGCTAGTTTGCTAACATGGCATGACTGTGATACATTCCCTCGAGTTTTGCTTGAACTAATGCGTCTCACTAAATATTAATTAAATCTGCTATCTCAGCATCTTTCCACGGATTCTGCTTGCTCCTCCTTTGGTTTTCAAGATCTAAGCAAGGCGCTTACTGGCGCTGAATGATAATGACATTCGGTGTGACGATACACATGCACACGTTAAAAGAAAGTGTGATGTCGGATCTGCCTGCATCAGATACGTGTAGTTTCAAGGATCACATCTCCAGGCATGTCACATGAAGAGAAAATCAAATTTGGGTCACTTACAGCATGTTGTTTGTATGGGGGGGGGACATTTCATTTTAGACATTTCAAGGTCAAAGTGGTCTGGTTTGTCTTTCCTTCCATCACCGCCTCTGTCTGACCTCTGACTCTGGCTAATTAACTGATACAGCTTGACTTATTGGTTAGTGTGACTTGAATACTGAAAGTAAACACTGTTTTTCTGGATTATCTGCCCTCTCCTTATCTTATTTATTTTTCTTCCCCCTTTTTTTGTATTACTGACCAAGCTTTTACACTCTGACGTATTTTAAACCTCCCTTTCCCAAACATTTTTCTACTTTACAGTTTTTCTCAGTCGCTTTGGTGCATTTCTCACAACAGTACTTACATTTGCACAAAAGTTAATGCATTTCTCA
>JAUMHP010000073.1:13503287-13519816 GCA_032361065.1 Enteromius trimaculatus | reverse complement strand
GAAACTGCTACTATGATGTGCACACATGACTAATTGTTTTGAGAAATGCATTAACTGTTGTGCAGATGTAAGTACTGTTGTGAGAAATGCACCAAAGCGACTGAGAAAAACTGTAACTTCTAATATGCTAAGCCTAATGCATTGATTTTAAATTCAGTGTTTTACCGAAAATAATTGAATTGAGAATTAAATTAGTTTCTCACTCTCTTTCCCCTCCACAGGGTGTGTGCTCCCAGAAATGCTACAACATGTTCATCGTTGAGACTGTTTGTGTGGCCTGGTTCTCCCTGGAGTTTCTGCTACGGTTCATGCAGGCACGCAGCAAGCTGGAGTTTCTCCGTGGACCCTTGAACATCATCGACGCAATGGCCATCCTTCCCTATTATGTGTCTCTGGTAGTGGATGAGAACCCCACCAACGAACATGAGCGACCCTCTGGAGGTAAGGGCTACCTGGACAAGCTTGGGTTGGTACTGCGTATCCTGCGGGCCCTTCGGATCCTGTACGTAATGCGGCTGGCCCGCCACTCTCTGGGCTTGCAAACGCTGGGGATGACGGTGCGGCGAAGCACGCGTGAGTTTGGCCTGCTGCTGCTGTTTCTCTGCGTAGCCGTGACGCTCTTTTCACCTCTGGTGCACCTGGCGGAAAGCGAGCTAACCGGAGCGCAGGATTTCAGCAGCATCCCCGCTTCTTACTGGTGGGCGATCATCTCCATGACTACAGTGGGTTATGGGGATATGGTACCTAGAAGCATACCTGGTCAGGTGGTGGCACTCAGCAGCATCCTGAGTGGGATCCTAATCATGGCCTTCCCAGCCACTTCCATCTTCCACATGTTTTCCCGCTCATACCAAGAGTTGAAACAGGAGCATGACAGGCTTTTTAAAGAGGAGTGTGCAGCAGCCGCAGCAGCTACCGCAGGACCCGATGATGAGCAGGATGGAGGATGGGTGGCCTTTCCTCCTCCTAGACTAGTTCTTACTCCAGACACAGAGACGCCTGGCTCTCTTGAAGATCTTTCTCTTCTCGGGAATGGTGGAGGGACATCCGGGAATAACAAGCACCCATTACCAGCTGGAGCCTTTTAAGTTATGCAAACGCATTGTACTCTTCTCTAGATCAAACCTGTTCTTCTGTGCCCTCTTAATGAACCCTTTTGCAGTGGACATGGTGAAGTTAAAGGGCCTTGAAGCTATTTTGTCTTCCAACAGCCACAAGCTGACAATTAAAGTACTTATTCCTTCATGTTCACACTGTGGACCTTTCAAATTTAGCACTCCATAAAAAAATCCATGCAATAGAAGTAAAAAATAAGATAGATAGTCTTTCAAGCCTTGTTCCACACAGTTAGACATAAAGCAGAGAATTTTAGGTTCCTCAAATTAACTCTTTTTTTTTTTTTAACAATTCCAAAGATATGCTTTTTTTATTTGTTTTTTTGTTTTTTTGGACTGTTTCAGGTTCAAGAATTGCTCTTCCAGAGAATGTGCACTTAAAATGTCCTGCACCGGTTTGGGACAGAAATGCTCTTGTACAGCTCCAAATAAAAACAGCAGTAATCTCAATGTCCTGTCCTGTTTTTTTAGGGTTCATAGAAGGATTTCCTAATCCTCTTCTTTGAAACGCTCATTCATTAGACACAGTCACCCTGTACTCCTCTCTTCATTTTATGAAACCGCACATATGTGCCCCTTCCATCTGCCAGCTCTGACATGCAGCAGTTACAAAGTGATGAGTCTATGTTTGTTTTAAAGTCTAAAGTCGAAATGTTTCAAGAATTTAAATCTTTGAAATTAAAGTTATAATATTTAGTATAGTGCACTTGCAAATGACCTGGATTGAGACAAGGCCACCGGAATTTAGTCATATATCCGAGCAGTTCTCAGAACTTTCAGAAATCGCTTAATATCAAGAATATGATATTTATTTAAAAGACTGTACAGGAACAATTTTTTATCTTAACATCAGCTCAGTCGACATTCCTTTGGGGGGTGATGCAGCTCTCTTATTTAACCCTTTTTAATACACTACAAAGGCATTTATGTGGGATTATTAGCAGAAATTATATTGTGTAATTTGTAATTTGCGGAGACAATATGCTGGGAAATAATATTTCATGTTTTCCATTGGATTCTTTATTTGTAGTGCACCACCCAATAGCAATAAGATTCGACTTTATTCCCGTAGTATTTCAACTTTATTCTTATTATATTTCGACTTTATTCTCAAAATATTTAGACTTTATTCTCATAATTTCGACTTTATTCTCAAAATATTACGACTTTAATCTCATAGATTATTTTTTTAAGGTGCCACTAAAACGCCGTCGTAGTGATTCAGCCATGCCGTGACCTTAACAATGTCAACCTAGTTTTCATCATATTCTTGCTGATTTCTGCAAAGGAGAGTCTTTTGCCCCCAGGTGAAGAGCTTCTCTGTATAAGGTCAAAAATTTGTCCCACTGCCCAATGCTTGCAGGGTCCAGCTGGTGGGGGGAGAATCGTGATTAGGCTGGGGATTTAACTTCCAATAAATTCATAGAGATAAAAAGTCCTTAGAGGAGTCAGACTCTGTGACGGACTTTGCTTTGTCAACAAATCACAAATTTGCACCTCCAATCCAATTATTTAGTCATGTTGTATCGGGTGTTGCATAAACGTCCTTGATGCCGCACCGAAAATTCTAGAAGTCTGAGTCGTGGATCAGGAAAAGCTACAGAAGAGGCTTTGATGGACCAATCAAATTGCATGTTTAGCTTTAAAAAAGGATTAACCAGCTGGTTGAATCATTAAATGGACAACAGATTGTTCTTGATGTAAAGGTTAAACCTGTTTTTTCACTTGTTTTTCTTTCATGATAGATACAAGCAGTGCCAGGTGTTCAGGTCTCAGATTGTCCAGGGGTGTCTTAGTCCACTAGTAAGTAACCAGATAGTCAGCAATTTCTGTCAGAATCACTATATAATGCTAGAAATGTCATCATGTGTTCATTCTTGTCAAAAAAAGAGTATACCTCATAAAGCAAATGGCAACTATATTTAACGCACGATCATTGGCTTCTCAATGTTTAGTGCATATATTCATGTTCACATTACACTGATCCTAAACTGTTATGTAACATAACCAGGAAGAGAAACCCACATTCTTATCCGTTTTGATAGAATGTATTCTGTTGCGGTTTCAATTCATATGAGCTTAATAACCATCTGCACCATTTAACAGCATTAAATGGGGGGAAGCTTCGTGAGACATGCCATCAGCTCAGCTATAAAGATGCTTTTAGCCACAGTGCTTATTGAAAAATCTTGTTGAGGGATGGTTTGAATGATGTATCATATGCCATTATTTATCAAGGAAGGCCATATCTAGATGGCAAGTGTCTTCTTCTGGCATCAGTGATTGATATAGAAAGCATCAAGAAGGGTTTAAGAGGCAATCTGTCAGATCTTCTTGATGGTAAGGTTGATTCCTATTCAGTAGGTAAGTTGCTTTTTGGATTTTGAAGTGTAGAAAATAGGGATATACCGGTATTGTAAACACCGTCGTACCGTCGTTTTGTTCCCATTTTGAACAAAAAAAAAGAGTCATAATAGTTTTTCAATACCATTTCTCAATCTTTTTTGCCACTGTCCCTTTAAGATGTTCTTTTATATATGCCCCTTTCACATGTGAAATCAGTAAAAGCACTTTTTTATACACATCCATAACAGCCACTTGGCAAAGACTGCTTTAAATTGTGACATTTTACAAAACTGAAATATAACACATAAACTGTGAAGGTCAGGGTAGAATGATCACAAACTGTATTTGTTTTTAATGGCAGGATATGCAAAGCGACAGCCTGGAACAGCACAATATTTGTCTAACTATCCTTTTACTGATGTCATTAGTTATTATGGTGTTTAGAACGTTATCTTTTATGTTTCTTACTTTCTCCTCATTACTTGATCGTGACTGAGCAGCTCAGTTTATGAACGCTGAATTGACGTTATTGATGTGTAAATGTGGGTGGTGTCAGACATCAAGATGGTTTTGCGGTGTTGTTTCATTAAATGGCCCTTTTAACGCTTTTTTGCTTCTTAAAAGATCAGGGAAAACTGTATTTCCTATTACATTAATCTTTAAACTTTCCATGATTGGCAGTGCTGTCTGGATGCTTCTATTAGCATATTTGTGATTTTCTCACCACTATATTTCAGGCTCAAATGTAACTTTTTATCACTGCATTAAGCGTCCTCTTGGCACAGATACTAGAAGTGAACAGATGTTTGAGTTCTCCATATTCAGTTCAGATTTGATCTGATATGTAAGTCTCAATTGGGCACAGGCTTGTCAGTCGGTCTATTTCTTTGTAAATGGATTTGATTTTGTGAACTTTGGCTGACATTATAGTGATCTAGATATACACCATACACTGAATTACCCAGAATGCACTGCCTAATCTCATCTCATCCTGAGCAGTTTTTCTGCATTTTTTACAAATACACAGTTGGTAGTACAGATTAAAAAAGAGCCTCTTGTGATGTAACAGTCCTAACCAGGCATGATGAGATTAAGTGAAAACCCGCTATATATCATGTATTAAATGTTTTGACTTCTCACATCCTGAAGCTTTTTTGCTTTCACTGTGGACAGACGAATAGCTTGATGTTGTAAACTTATTGCATTGCTCCTAGCTACGACACAGTGTCATTCTTTCTCTCTTCTGTCTGTCATGATGGTAAGCGCCTCAATGGGCAGTGAGCTTCCCATTAATCTTAACTGACAGCTTGACCATAGATGTACCGCAGCGCGGCAATGAAATTCTGGAAAGGGTCTCACTTGGAAAGTTAAAGCATTCCTCTTCTCTGTATCGCATGAGCATCATCATTGCAGTAGTTCTAGTCTAGGTGGAGGTTTTATTGAACATTAGAGACCTTACTGTCTTTGACAGACAGCTGTGATCGGAGCCATTCCTAGTATTTCTTTAAAGGCAAAGCTTTAAAAATGAATCAAAGGCTTTACAAGGAGGCTTTTTCAGCATTTTTTTTCCCAGGCTTACTTCACAGTAAGTATCCATGTATTATTTATACACCACACAAAGCTGAGTGAAAGAGTAGGAGGGACAGTTCAAGAACTCATTCAGATGCACAATTAGTCAGGTGCCATATAATCTGATTTCATCTGTTCATTTGCAGCATATAGTTCATAAACAACAATACGTTTCATTCTCTGTTCAAAAAGAGAAATGTACTGTAAACGTGTTTTGTTGGAGCATTGTTCATCATCCTGAGAAGCTAGAAGGTGGTGGAGTATAACAATAAATATTAAATGAGTTTCAATTACCATAGAATATAAATTCTGCTCATCCACCAGTTTGTAAAAACTCATGTTTACACAAGTAATACAATTACAATGGAAGTCTATTGGACTTCTACTTTTTACTGTTCGCAAATAAAACAGTAAAAAGCTACCTGCAATGTGCTATTTAAATCCTAAAGGCTGATAATGCTTTTTACGTTTTTTTTTTCTTAGTCGGGTTTCTCAGGCTCTTCAGCAGGTGTTTGAGCAAGATGGCTTTTATTCCTGCCGTCAAATGAGCCATTTGTGTAGCGGGTGTTCTGCTGATGTCTGCTTGATGTTCTGCTCAGGTACAAAAGTGTCTTTTGTGTCCCTCAGAAACCACCAACAAATTGTGTCGGATTTGGAACAGGAACAAGCCTGCCACGTTATAGACAAACTAAAATAATGTAGTTGACGTTTTTAGTATGCTGTGGTGAAAATTAGTCTTTTTCTCTTAAACTGTAATGAAAACGACTGCTTATACTGTGATATGTCTTCTTTTAGGTGATGGCAACCAACATCTGTTCTTCTACATTACTCCAAAGTGGTGTAGCTTGATGTCTGAGACCAAAATACATTGAGAAACGTCAATTAATAATTTGAATAAATACTAATTTGATAAAGTAAATGAAACAAACATAGAATAGTGACTTTATAAGTACTGCAAAGTCATAATTTAACTGCATTGCAACACCGTTAGCAAGCTCTGCATTTCAACTTTGGTCCTTGAAATGCCTAAAATGGGTGTTTTATGATATTGAATTACTGTATATCATCCCATAAACAGATCGGATGTCAAAGACTATGTTCAGAGTGAAATAATAGCTTGCTGCATACTGCGCAATACATACAGTACTCAAAGCTTTTTTTGTAAATGTGTGGAAAGCTTTCTAAAATAGTACAGTATTCCATGTACTACTTGCAGTGTGTTGTGTTGTAAACTGCACATTTTAGTAAAAGTAGTAAGTCATACATTTATTCATTTTCTGCAGGTGTAATCTATATGCATACTGCAGAAATTCTGAGTCATAAATTATGCCATTTGTAGCTGGTTGTTGGAAGTGCTAATACAAATTGTTCTGATGTTCTACAGAAGCTGATGATGATGGAATCATGAACAAGAGAGATCAGAGAGACAGGTGGAGAGCAGAGATGAAGCAGGTATCTAGAGAAAAGAAAGCAGATACAGGACACTGATGATTACTGTCTTTAAGGGCAGATTAAAGGGCAGCGTTAATCATCTCATCACCATGGGTAATTAGTTCCAACTTCTAACATCCTAGAACCAATCGATCAAAGCTCACTCTAAATAGCCCACAGACAGGGACGAGCTATTCTAGAGGCCATGGTGACCAGAATGATGTTATGTCAGGCAATGTAGAAATGTCCCTGAATCAGTTATGCGAATGTGTCTGTAATGTATTAATGGACTTCATCAGACCTCACGATGGATGGAGGGGAATCCAAAAAATGTCCACAGACAAATTATTTAATTTATGATTTATAATCACCTTTCCCCAGGTCTGGGTTCTTACACTCTGTACAAATTCACTACCTTTTATTTTCAGCAGGTGCAGTGGAGAATAGACATTGAAAAAAAAAGAACTTGAATGTCTGTCTGTTTGTCTGTCTGTCTGTCAGTCTGACTGACATTTTACTTTAATATATTAAAGTGCCCATATTATGTGTAATGAAAGGTTCATATTTTTTTATGGAGTTCCTAACAACAGGTTAACATGCATGCGAGGTAAAAAAAAAAACACTCTTATTGTCTTAAAATATGCAGATATTTTTAGCTTATGCCGAGTTCTGACTGCGCTATTTTCAAAGTTGTTGGGTCACAGATCTTTTCACACTGCTTGACTGTCTGGGGTAGCTTTCAGTCGCTGCTGTGTTCACATTGCGGCAATAGGGGGTTTCACACCGCGTGACTTTACAATAGAAACTATCGCCTACAGCTTAGTCTCGATTCACAAACTACGTCTCACAATCGAACACACACGAGAAATGACATGAACACAACACGTGTGCAAGACCGAAGTTCTTAGGTGAGACTTGGATTAAAATGGTAGCCCACAAAAAGCTTGCTATACAAATTGCACGTGCACTCATTCGCAGCAAAAGAAGAAAAGAAAGGATGAGGGTCAGGGCCGTCGCCAGAAAATCTTCACTGGCGGGGCATTTCATTTTCATAGGGGGCCACACTTTATGATCTCAGAAATAGACATTCACCAAAACAAAAACAACCTGTAGCTATTTTTATTAAAATCGATCAATTCGCGGGGATTTTTACCTTCTATGTCTTCGTAACTCCTCCCCCAACATCCCGCTGTCCTAATTAATTTACAATTTAAAGTTATGTCTTTATTATACTTTCTGTACAATACTACAAAAACAATCTACAATACATCACAGAAAGAAATGTTTTGCAGTTATCTTGCCATTCTATTTAATTTTAGTCACTAGTCTGATATCATGCTTGTAGAACTGGGTTTCATTTCCTTTCTCTCATCTCTCCTGTGCAGCTCCAGCACAGATATCATCACTATATCATCAGTCTCACTCTGGATCACTGCCAGATGTTCGCTTGGCTAAAATCAAGAAATCGAATGCCACAAAAACATTCAAAAAACTTGTCCACAGGGATCTCCATATGCCACAGAATCAATAGAGCCACCAATTTGACTGCCCCATCTATCTTCAAACATAACGATGGTTGGAGAAAAGTAACTAGTCCAGTTGGATTGAAATTGTACCCCTCCTCCCTCCTTCCTATATTAGATACACAGTGTAATTTGTGATCAATCCCGAGATAGGGAAAAGGTGTGGAAGAAGACTTTGTGTCCTCTCAGCTGTGGCAGGACTGGATTGAGTCTTAATCATCCAAACTATCAGCACAGACTGTGAATAAGCCCCTGATGGGCCCTTCATTTCGCTTGGTTGGAAATGCACAGAAAACCATCATCTTGCGTTAGTTTCCCAGTGCATGCATATATGCATATGTGTGTGCACACGTCCACACTCTGACATTTTGATTGGCCGTATAGTGCATTTTTTTATTGACTAAATATCTCTGTGCTCGTGTAGATTAGAATGCCTTGGGCTTTGAGTGCTATTCGTGACGATGGGCAGATGGTGAGGTTGAACTCCTGAGTGATGAATCAAGGGTTCAAAATATAGATCAGTGCAACACTCTGCAGGGGCTGTGGTGAAAACAGCACGCTTAAAATAACCTGTAGATTGGTGTTGGAACAAATAGAGAATCTTACATTTTAAATATTGTAAAATATATGTAAAAAAATAAATAAATAACTTATTTATAGTAATTGTCTGTTAGAACATCAACTAATATTTACATGATTTGATATTTCGTTAACCCTAAATCACAAGTGCGAAAAGTAAAGTAAAACATCTGTTTTAAAAAATCTATATGAAAAATTGCTTCTTAATAGTGTACTGTACACATCTGATCAGTATTAAACAGTTTGTGTAAAGATACCTAAATGCCACTTTACATTTTGTCGTTTAGCAGATGCTTTTATCCAAAGTGACTTACAAATGAGGACAACAGAAGCAATCAAAGACAACAGAAGAGTGCTGTGACAAGGCTCCATTAGCCGGTTAATCTAGTGTTAGAGGAACTTTTATATATATATATAAAAATATAACAAGTCAAAAGAATAGAAAAAGAAAAGAGAATGATAGCTTTTTTATATAATAAATAAAAAGAAAACAAGTCGATAGTAAAAGAATAGAGAATGCTGTTAGAGGCTCTTTTCAACGAAAACAGGAAGTTACAATAGAAAGTTCAGTCGGATAAATACATTTTTAAAATATTTTTGTATCATATTAATAATGTATTATTATTAAACTTATAATGTAAGTTTTTACTTTTATTATTCTTTTATTATTATTATTATTATATTATTGATACAGAATAGCCTTGTCAGGCTTATTGTTTTACTTTATGTTTTATGTATATGTTTTATACACTTCATAACTTTCTTCTATCAGACTTTGAGATGTGCAGATCTTATTGTTGTTTATACGGTACAATAAAAAAAAATGTTCCAAGGCAAATTCAAGCCTGGAATTACAAATGTGTAGATAAAACATGAGCAACACACATACAAAATAAACTTACACCACTCAGTATTCTGAACATACAGCCATAGTAAATCTCAGATATAATAACCCTTCTGTTTTCTGCCTCATTTACATAAGCTCCACCTTTTCCTCATCATCTCGTTTAACCTGTGGAGTTTTAACATCATCACAGCAGACCAGAGGCTTAGTGCGCCAACACACCTGAAGGCTTACAGGTAAGACTTTTCACTTCCTTAACTGAATCTATTATGTTAGCACAGAGCTTTGCTCTGTCTTTAAGTCTGTTTTTTCCATCAGTGTGTGATGCTAAGCTGTGTAAGGATAAGGGGGGAAGGGATGTTTTTGGTTCTGTGACACCAAATCCTCTTGAGGAGCACAGATGGTCACTATGGACACCAAAACATAACCATGACTATAACAGGGGGCACCTGTGGTATCACACCTTATATAGATGAAAACAACACAATAGAATCAGTATTAGTGGCATAAACACATTTAGTATTCTACTAAATACTCAGCAAATCTCTCTATTTTTTGGAAGTTGTGAAAAGTATACCTTCTAAAGACTTTACATTTAAGAACTGGGTCCTGGAAATTTAATTTAGAACATGCTCAACAGAGATATAAATGCATGTCAAAGTTAATTTACCATAGATATTGTATACATTCAATTCAAATGACTGAACAGAATTGCCAGTTCACTTTGTAAGTGCACAAACCTGACATACTAATAATACTATTGAATCTATGTATATCTAAATCCTTTTCCTCTATTCTAAATCAGTAGTCTTAGCTGGAATAAACTGACCAAGACACTTAAAGGGATAGTTCACCCCCAGAAAATGTCATCATTTACTCCCCCTCATGTCGTTCCAAACCTACTTGGGTTTCTTGTTTATGCTGAATACAAAAAGAAGTTATTTTGAAGAATGCCGGTAACCAAAAAGTTAATGGTCTCCATTGACTTCCATTTGTTTCCCTACTCTGGAAGGCAATGGAAACCAACAGCTCTTTGGTTCTTCAAAATTCTTCAAAATATCTTATTTCATGTTCAACATATAAGCAGGAAACTCCCAAAGGTTTGAATGTCATGAGAGTGAGTATTTTCCATCTCTTTAATAGTCTTTGGTGAACTTTTCCTTTAAGTCTCGAGTCACATTTTATAATAAGCTTGCTCCTCCAGTGAGACGGCTAATCCAAAACCAAAGAGAAATGTATTACTTGAAACAACCACACCACATTTTGATTTTCTTTGATTTATCTCCAGAATTGCCCAGCAACTGTGCATCTGAGAAAAAACAATGCGCATTCTGTCTTCGTTCTGGAAGAATATGCTTCGTAACAGAAGCTTCAGAGATAGTAATCTAACAGAGCAATTTCAGTGGAATTGTGATTTAGATCATCTTTATGTTCCAATGAGATCCTGCGTGGCTGGCTTCTCATCTTTTTGTGATACCCAGGTTTTGTAATCAACAGCAAAGCCATCTGGGTAAGTGCAGAGACACCTGTGCTTTTTGGGTGAAAGCCACTGTGGAAGCACTGCCAGAAGAGAATGCCCTTCTAGCAATGACAATGTAAAAACATACAGTTCAACATCATAACATGTAATTCCACCCCCACACTATGCATCTTATATTTCTTTGAGCAATTTGGAATATTAATACCTAACTTATCTCGTCCATGTTATCTAATTAGCGTCTTTTCACATGTTCATCCTATCCGAGGGATCCTGAACATGAAGACCTTATTATGATGAATGATCCACGGCTCAGCTAATGCTAACCTTCTGTTTAACACCTTGCGGGTCACAGCACCCAAACAGAGATTAATCTGAAAGTTATTTCATCCCTGCTGTGATATCCAGTAACATGAAAATCAAGCTGATTAAGCTACTGTGAGCTTTTACTTTATGAGATGTGTCGAAATTCATGCCTGGAATATGAAATCATTAAACAAGATGCCAAGGTCTGTTGACCAAGGGTAGTCTGACGCATGTCCAGAGAGTAAAAGATCGCAGATAATCAAGCACTGCACACTATTTGGTAACTAGCTAGCTGACAGTTTGTTGGTTATTAGACTTCTTTTTAATTGGATTTCATCCACGAGTGGACATTCAATCTATGAAGCTTTAAACAGGACATGCAACATTTAAAGGGTTAGTTCGCCCAAAAATGAAAATTGTTTCATTAATTACTCACCCCATGTCGTTCCAAACCCATAAGACCTTCGTTCATATTCATCTTCGTTCAAATCAGAGAGCCATCTAACCTTCCACCCTAATATGGCAGAAGATATAATTTAGAGGAGAAGTATGGTTGAGTAAGTTATGTTATTTTCGGGGGTTTTCAAAAAAAGTATTCTGACAGTGTCGTGAAACTGAAGTTGAGCACATGGACCGTTTTACTGATGTATTTGCTTTGCTTCTTGGATAATTTCAGTTGTGTTGACCCTATGGAGGGTCAAATGGCTCCCTGATTTCATTACAAATATCTTAATTTGTGTTATGAAGATGAATGAAGGTCTTACGGGTTTGGAACGATGTGAGGGGGAGTAATTAATGACAGAATATTCATTTTGGGGTGAACTAACCCTTTAACTTTACAGCTGATCATGTGAGCGAAATATATGTTACTCTAACCTTTCAATGCTGTTTAGTTATCCTTCTGCCGAAATAGCATTCACAAGTTTGGAGTTACACAATCTTTTGAGAAAGGGTGCATTAAACTGATGTTACAAAAGTAAAATAAAAATGTGTAAGCCTTTATCATCTGCATGATAAAAATTTCTCAGACTCATAATTTACATTATCATGTTTGACTCGACTTATATCATTTTCAGCAATCTATTATAAGTTCAGTTTAAACATGATTAAAATCAATAGTATGAGTGTTAATGTCGTACTAACTGACTTCTCATCTTTTTGTCCAATGTACTGCTGCTCCAGGATTTTATTTAAATATATTTTCATGCATGTGTCATTAACATATATTATTTAACATGCATGTAGTGCAACCAACTTTCTTTTGGTTCTTCTGTTTGGAAGTTGAACACGTCTGGTGTTGGTGTTTTTTTGCCCTCCACTTTTTTTTTTAATGCTAACTTCATTTTAGCATCACTGTATTATTACTAAACATCTATTTCATAATGAATAGTATGTTAGTGCCTGTCCAGAACCAAAAAATTACAGCTGAATGAATCTGAAGATGTCGATTTTTATGCACATTTGACAGTTTAACCTTCCTTTTAGGAAACACTTCCTACTTTACATGCATAAAGAGGGAGAGGGAGAACATCAATGAAACAAGTTTTTTATTGGCCCCCCGAGCTTATTTAATCTTCCTTCCTTTTAATTTGTTTTTCAAAACACTTTGGTTTTTTGCTCTAAGCAGTGAAGATCAAACATCAGAGGAAGTTTAAATGACCTCCACTAATCAATGAACTCAGAGCATTGGCTGAGAGATGAGATTTAGGCTATTACTGAACTGCTTTTGGTTCTCAGGGTAAGGTACTGTTTATGCATCAATTTTGGATGAAATAGAGTGTCACTAGTTCAAGATTGCAGGTTTGCACCTTGATAACAAAGATTTTTCGAATGTTTTTTCCATCTAGTTTCAGTGACCTATATGATAACCTTGGACGATGCTAGTTTGAATCACAATTAGACAGGATAACATTACTGAGTATTCAACTTACAAACAGCATATAAATTTGTTTGGAGGTCAAAGGTCTACCCAAAAATCTTCAAAATATTACTATTATATACTAGGCACTTTGTGAGCTACTGAGTGAAAAGGAATGAGAATAAAAAGAAATTATGTACCATATTAGAGTCTATCAAAAAAAAGCTGATGTCTGTACATTTCTTTTTTTCTTGGTCAGTGCAGTTTTACCCATTTCTTTTATATCTGATCCTTAGAAATTGTTTTCATCAGCGTTGGCTAATGTTATGAATGACGTGTTTGACTTGAATAAAAGCAGTTAATTTAGATGCTATCACTGAATGCATATGTCTAGCTTATCTAACAAAACATGTTTTGAAAGTGCTGAATGCACCAGAAGTCTCATCAATTTTATCATAAGTTTAAAATTAAATAACGAAGCTGTGGTTCTCTGTTCGGCTGCTTCTATTGGTGAAATGTATTATAAGTTATATTCAAACTAGCAGGGATATGAAAGTGATTTCGGTGATGAAGTGACAAAATTAATTGCGGCGCGTCTTGTTATTGCGTTCTAGAAAGTGATGTGGTTTGCACATTATAGTGTAAAGTAATTCATTTACAAAACAGCTTATTTATGCTCAGGTCCAGAGATCATTTGAGCATTGGACCAGTGAGGCTCAGCTAAAATAGTTGTGCAACTCCTGCGGTATAACAAGATAAACTCTCTTACATGCTCTAATATAGAGGACTATCAGGAAATACTCCACTGTTTTATCAGAAGTAAGAAATGTAATATTATTTAATATAATATAGTATAATATTTGTTGTTGAAAATACTGTAAAATAATATACATTTTAAAAAAGTTATAATAATACTACAGTTTCTTTTCTCTTATGTGAAATGTTATTTATATGTAAATGCAGGTTATTTGTTTCCTATGTTGACCTTTGTGTTTCTGTGTACAGTAGCATGAATATGCAGTGTCACTGGAGATGAGCCAGGCAGAACATGGAAGTGGAAGTGAGAAGTCTTCTCAGCTGGCAAACAACATGAGAGGTAAGATTATATTTGTATTGCAATATAATGAACCTGCAACCCTATCGCTTGCGATTGAATTCAGAATATAGTTGCTTATTGTGTTTTAAATGATTGCTTAATGACAAAATATGTTATATAAAATAGCAAAGTGTTCCGCCTTGTGCTCTACTACAGCTGTACTGTATTTTACACACAAAAACATCCTAAAATGATCATGAATTTTGAAGGGTAGAATGTCCCTCTATATCTAAGGCAGTTAATATAGGAAATGTGCAAAATAACTTATAAATACTATGGATGATATATCATATACTGTAGATGATGGGTATTTAAATGGGTTTCGGTGTTGTGCTATATGGCACACACAGTGGGGGCGATATACAGGTCTTGTGTTTACCTGTCCTAGCTGATCATTTCTATCCTGCATGACATGCTGTTAGCTCTCCACACCTATATATAAACACATGGACACAGAAAGCTCTAGAAAACACCCCCATGTTGATAAAGAGACCACCATCTACTCCAACTTTACATTCTGACTGATTCAGCGCTAACTGTTAACATTTGCTAATGGCGCTAAAAAAAAACCTAGTTATCTCACTGTTTATGTGTGCTGGCCTTATACAGACGGCAAAGTGAAAACAAGTTTGCAGGGTTTCCTAATCCTTGTTAGGGTCTTGACATAGGTTGTGCATTCAAAGATAAACACACGTGCACACAGCATAAGTTCAGTGTGTATAATATCTGATTACAACTCTTAGTAGTTAATCATTCTTCAGCTGTTTTGACACTTAGAGATAATAATTGATGAGTTATATCACTTTCGTCTCGTGTGTTACTTGGGCTTGCAAGAACATCAGTGCTGACTCGGTAGTGTGGATTTCTGCGTTCCATTGATATAAAAATAGTCTGATTTTTGCTGTATCATGTTCTTAGTTTGCAGATGATGCTTTGAACCTCTGTCCTGAGTTTCCAATGGAACTACAAAGGAAGAGGCGATTGGTTCAGCCTGCAGGTCCCCTGGATGGAGGCTATGGCTGGTTCATAGTGCTTTCCACCTTCCTTGTCTTTGGGCTGACATTTGGTGTAATAAAGTCCTTCGGTGTGTTCTTCGTTGAAATCCACCACTACTTCGCAACCACAGCGACTGCAAGCTCATGGATCACATCTATCTCTGTGGCAACTGTACACCTTGGGGGTATGTGGCAATTTAAAGTTTACACCTGTAGGGGGCGCACTCCACTTACACTGTCAGTACACGCCATGATGATATTTTGTACATTTCCCACGGTAAATATATTTAAACTTATACATTGCTAAACGTCATTAATTAAAAAACGTTTTGTAATCTTTCAATATATTCTCTTGTAAAATCTATTTTCTTGTTTATGATTTTAAAAATATATTAATATTGTAATTTATTTAATAAAATAAAATATTAATAATTCATCTAATGTAATTTAAATATTTGAAAACATTATTTGCACTATACAAATTAGTATTTTTTTTAAATACTCATATATTTAGTTATTCAAGTACCTTGTTTTTAATATTCATTATCCTAAAAAGTTTTCACACATAATCTAAGCTGCAAACCATGAAGATGTGCTTTGAGAAAAACTTGAAAACTCTTTGTCAGACTTGATCTTCACTGTTGTCTGATCTTATTTGTGATTAAGTTGCACGCCAGCACAGAAGCTTGCTTTAATCTTGTAATATTTGTCAGAGACACACTTCTTTGGCACCATCAGACTTTAAAGCATTGTGTGGCTAAAATAAATCTAACAGAGCAGGGGACTAGGAATATGAGTTTGTGTTCTCTCAGTATATGATAGCATTACTGGGCTGATGGAGCACTTGGCTCCTGGTGGTACAGTATGTCATGACTGTGTGCTTCGTGTTTGTCTGTGATTCAGCCCCTGTAGGCTCCGCTCTGAGCGCACACTTCGGCCATCGACCGGTGGTCATGGCGGGGGGTCTGCTGAGCAGCATTGGGATGGTGGCTGGGTCATATGCCCAGGATCTGCTACAGCTGTACATCACTGTGGGGTTCCTTACAGGTAAGTGCAGCCAGCAGTGGAGCATATGGCTCTGCTCACACACACATTCACGTTTCCAGTGTTTCAATGAGGATTCACAACTTGAAAAGGTCATTAGCCATTTATAGTAGCTGTATGGCATCTTATTCATGAACCTCTCAGATTCTTGAACACAACAGAGCATATGATGAAATGGGAAGGAAAGAAAGAAAGAAAAGGAAAGAAAGAGACAATTTTTTAGTATTTTAGTCAACTTATTTTTATTTTATTTTATTTTATTTGAATTATATATGCACACATATACACACGCTCACACACAGATATATATAATGTTAATTTTACTTGTATAATCTTTATGTGTGTG
>JAUMHP010000073.1:13474896-13500698 GCA_032361065.1 Enteromius trimaculatus | reverse complement strand
TATAATCAAACACAGCTGGACTCAAATGAAGGTGTAGAACCATCTCAAGGATGATCAGAAGAAATGGACAGCATCTGTCACAGCAAAGGGTCTGAATACTTAGTTTTTCTTTTTTTAATAAATCTACAAAAATGTCAACAATTCTGTGTTTCTGTCAATATGGGGTGCTGTGTGTACATTAATAAGGGGAAAAAATGAAAAATTTAAGGGGGTCTGAATACTTTCCGTACCCGCTGTGTATATATTTTTAAATATATACATAATAAATAACTTTTATTTTGGATGCAATTTATCATGCGTTAATCATTTGGCAGCACTAAAATATAATTTGTTGTGTGTAATTGAAATAAATCTAAAACAATTATTTAAATTATAAATCTATAGCCTACAATTATATTATGACTGCTATTGATTCATTTAAATTACACACTCAACAAATAAATAAATCACAAATATAAAAATTTTGATGCAGCTGCTCATTGTGTAATAACACACTAAACAAATAATTCAGTTTTTGTGATTTTTTTTTTGTTCCTTTGTTTATTTGTGTGTAATTATGAAATCTACCACCAGGGGCTACATGGTTCAACATGCAATATTGTTACAAACAGCTTGCTGAAGTTACTCTATAGTCTGACATTGTACAGTAACAAGATGTAAAGCTCGTTATCAGTCATCCTAATGCATTTCCACATCATAATTCTTTGATGAGGTTTCTCATTAAAGCCTGACAGGACTCAATTTACAGTAATACTACATTATCTTCCCATAAAGCATTGCCTATCAGAGAAATGCGCTGGGCTATTGTGTTAATTTCATGGATTATTGGTCACTGCATAAATGGCTTTTCCTGTTTCAATAGCAGGCCACGCTTTGACTGCCCTCACCAAATTTAAACCATTTATTTGGTTTCCTTGGCTGTAATTTCTCTGTGCTCGCTGCTCAGTATGCAACACATCACAAGCGTTGGTATGATAATACATTAGCGGAGCGCTGCAAAAGTGGCCAATAAATCAACAAACAAACAACCAGCCAGCAAAGAACAGCAATGTATATAATAGTTGTAATTGAATAAGCTCTGATAGGGAAACTTCAAATAGTTAGTTCTGTAATGTTAAAATAATGACATTTTGCTCTTACCTAACACTTTTTCTCACGAAAACATCTGCCAATACATGGCACAAGTTGGAAGAGTTTTCACCCCAAGCAGCCAAAAACCTCTCCCACAACAGAGGCTGTTCAACACTAAATCATCCAAAAAAACTCATCTGTTCATTTAAACGCACTGACTGCCAAAACTACATCTATATCTGTATTCTAAAAGACTAATGTACTTAATTTAAATCTCTTGGGGTTATACTCCATTAAATAGAGCCCAGATTGATGTTTGGGAGGAGAGGAGAGCCTTTATTTTAGGCACTGCAGGTTAAGAGTGTAGTCTGCTGGGCTTCATAACCGGCGGTGTAATTACACCATAAATTAGCTCTGCAGCAGTTTTTCTCAGTGAGTTTTAATCGGGTTGAAAAAACCCTTTGCTGTGGCATTATAAAAGACATCTCAAATCACTGCATCACTGACTTCACAGGCACTCCATTCTTCGGTGCTTTAATTGATTGATCATTTAAAATAAATGTACAGGGGAATGCAGCTTGGACCGAAAACGCGCGAACAACTGCGGGCTAATTAGTGGTGCCTCACTGTTATGCACGTGCAACCATCCAGAACATCCCATTGCAACTGCATACAAATGCCCTTGCGACCGCCTACAACAACCTAGAAATATTGCAGCAAGTTTTGTATACGAGCAAGCACGGATAATGTATATATTTATATTTTTGCAGACTACAGTCAGTAGAAATGCTTCTCTGTTGCTGCGTGTCGTGCCCTTCACAGGACAGCCAGTTTTTGTCATTCATGGTAACAAACAAAGCATAGAGACAATGTAACTAATAGATTAAGTGTATTGTGTAGAGAGCTTCATTCATTAAAATGGTAGTTTCTGAGATCGTGAGGAAAGCAAGTTTGCAAATGTGAAACTTAATTTATTTAACAGTTTTATACTTTTGATTTTATTTTATGCAAATGTTAATATTAGGACCACCATTGCTTTCTCTATTTCGTCAACTAAAGTTAAAAAACAAAGTCACAGTTAGACCGCTGCAAATCTGTTACTGCCGTACTGTCATTCTTTAATTTCACTAATCAGTCTCTTTTATTAAACACAGGAGGTCATTAATGATGCTTACATTATAACATGTAATGTAACATAGAGACCCTCTAGTGAACTTTTGCCACTTCCACCACTGGTCATAACTACTTACTGAATGTTATAACTGTAGACTGGAAATAAGACAATTGTGGATTTATTTTAGGATTTAAAATAGTTAATTAATTAAAATTTGCTCACTATTTACTCATCCGCAGGGCTTCCAAGATGTTGATGAGTTTTAGACAAGAACAGCATTGCATCATTTGCTCACCAACGGATCCTCTGAAGTGAATGGGTGCCGTCAGAGTGAAAGTTCAAACAGCTGATGAAAACATCACAATTATCCACTTGAAGCCTGTCCAATCTTGTGCAGTGAAAAAATGCTTGTTTGTAAGAAACAAAAAATTATTAAGGCATAATAAGTCCATATTGCTTCATCCAGTGAAAAAGTATTTCACATCAAAAGCTGCTTTTGCTTGTAAACAGTGCTTGATCTGTGCATATTTCTCTCCTGATTTAGACAGAAATATTATGAATAAAGCAACATTTTACAGTTTGAAACATCTTAATGAGGGATGTTAATTACAAACACTCAGCTTTTCACTGTACAAGACATTGAGTTGTGTGGATCGCTTGTGTATTATTGGGGTGTTTTTATCAGCTGTTTCACGGCATCCATTCACTACAGAGGATCCATTGGTGAGCAACTGATGTCATGCTGAATTTCTCCAAAACTCATCCATATCTTGGATGGCCTCAGGGTCAGTAAATATTCAGCCAATGTTTAACTATTGTTTTAAGAGAAAATTCAATTCAAAACTTAATTAACTGTTGTAATTAAATATTTTCTACTCTTTCTGCAGGAATCTTCATAGACAAAATGGGTGACTACGGCACTGGTTTTCTGATGGCGGGCGTGGCTCTTCTTGTCTCCGCCCTCTTTCTGCTTGTGTTACAGAAGATGAACAAAAACGAGACAGAAAAGGTTAAAGATGTCAACTTGGAGAATGTGAAAGGACATGGGGATCTAAAACACAGAAATGAATTCAGTTAATATGAGGCTCTAACAAACGCAGTCATGTAAGCAGAGATTATATTTAGAGATGACTGTTTAAACTGACAACATGTCGTCATTCCTGAAGGAAACTTTCACTCTTAATGAGAGTGAACAGACATTTTTGATGGCTTCTGGGAAGTCTTCTTAGTGTAGTCCTACAGCGATGCCATTACAAGCAATATTTCATCAGATCTCTAGCTCTGGAAAATGAGCAGTGACTTAATGGACTAACGGAGCTGACTCAGTTTAGCTGCAGCCAAAGATGATCACATGCAGTCAAAAACAATATCTACTGCACTTTCTTGTAAAACATTAAGAATGTATTTTAGTCTGTCTGTCCAAAATTAAACAAATTTGAAATACTGTATGACTTTTTGTCCCCCCAAAGTGGCATCTCCAGCTCTGGATTTCATCTAAATCCCACAGTTCTGAAAACATTCTCATTTATCGCCCTCTAAAGGTGAGAAACTAGAAATGCAGGACGGATGGCTACAGGGAAACTGTTCTAAATTGACATTTTCCTCATTATTTGTTTATACATGCGATAAATAAGCTATGTTTTTTTATGTATAAACTCATATGAGATTGAAACAGCCTAATGAATGCTGTTTATTTTACATGGAGCAACTGTCACATATTAGCCAGTGCAAGATCAAAGTTACCGAGTGCACATTTAAGAGAGCATAAAACAAGAAAAAGGAATTAAAATGCGTTTTGTTTTGCTATTAAAAAAAACATCCTACAATAGCTTCATCTTGGATCTGTGGGAGATAAATGTCTTTCTGAAGGCATAGAAGGCATAAAAACACAGGCACATCCTGCTGAAGAAAACCACACGATAGATAGTAGTGTCTAGATCTTTCCTGTTTACACTGTGTGATGAAACGGTAACCGTTCAAAGCCAAACCATCTTTATAAGATATCAAAGCATATTTCTTATCTCTCCTCTCTTCACAATAATCTGTTCCCAACATCTGCACTTTGATGTGTTTTATGCATGCTGGTCTGTGTGTATCACAGATAAATGGCTTTCCAAGCTAGGAAAAAGGGACATAACAGAAATAAAATTAAATGTGCTTGTTACTTCCCATGAATCTGAGAAAGCAAACATTCTGCAATAAGAGCCTCCGATGGCATACATCTGAAAAATTCATTTTTAATTCAAAAATGTAATTGACAAACACAGTTTTGACTTTTCCTTATATTGTCTTTTAACTTGTTGTCCTTTACTATAACATGTAAGGAATGTTAGTTATTCAAATCACTTTATTTGTATTCATTTTTAATTGTGTGTATATATATATATATATATAGCCTTTTTTTAGGGGGAGGGGGTTGTTGTTGTTATGGAAGCCTGTTTCCGCCACTGAATAAAAAAAAAAAAAGAAAGTTATTGCAACTTTTATCTCACATTTCTGACTTTTTTTGGGAGATATAAAGTCAGGATTGCGAGAATTTCATATTCCTATCATTTTATCTTTTATTGTTATTCTGTATGTGTATTTTTTATATAATTTTATTATAACTGACGTTTTACTGTAAAATAAGTTATCATTTCGAGCAGAAACTCAACATAGGCCATTACATATAGTTTTTGACACTTGATCCCATCAGTAAATCCCAAAGAGAAAAGAAATAATGCTGTAATGAGAGAAAATAGGACTCACGCTGTTTTCTTCTGACCGGAGCCATCCTTTCTTTTAAACACGGTTGAGGCGATGAGTCCTTTGAAGTCCTGTAATTGGAAACAGTTGATGGAGTTAAATGGTATAACGGATCCCAGATCCATTTCTCCAGCCATATCTCCCTCCACCCGTAAAACCAGGCCTCCTAACTTTGACCTTAGTGTAGTCCAGGTCAGGCAGCAAGCCCAGAAACAGACGGTCAGAATGATGCATTATGGCAACACTCAGTGAAGCGTCAGTATGAAAACTAAATTAGGCTCAATCTAATAATAAAGACAAAAGGAAAGCTACCTAAAAAAACTGAACGTAATTGACAACAAATAGTTTTTCACATTGCAGAACACCTGAATAATGTGACCAGCTCTTTGAAAACTAGGAAACTACAACTGGAACAGACTATGTACAGACTCAGCAAACATAACCTTTCAGCAGTGACAGGCAAACACAGACAGACCTAAGCTGTATTTCCCAAAAGCATCGTAACCAATGGTTTCTCCAGTCTACTTTACATTTAGGAAATGTAGCCTTGGATATTATTGCACCAGAAAGGACAGAATGTGCTCTTTCTACTCAGACAATGAGGTAAAAACTTGTAAATCTCAATACGATAAAAATATTTCAAACCGAATGGCTCCAATAAATCTGGTTCCAAGGTTTTAAGCAGATTTAGAAATGTTGTATTCCAATTATTCCTTTAAGTTTATCTTTTGAGGCCACTGTGTCTATTATTCATACTTGTGACCATTTAACCTTCGGCGTTTGATGTTTCATAAAAAGTTATATCAGTGGGATATGTATTATGAATGAAAAAGATGCACTATGCAGTGAGGCCAGACAAAGGAGACATACTGCTTACAGAGAGAGAGTGAACTTCAAAGCAGCGAGGAATCAAAGTTGGAGAAGAAAAATCTGGAAAGCTGGAGGGATTATATAAACCCAAGAGGTGTAGTTCTTCTCTTTTAGCCCTCTCGCACTCTCCCTCTTTCTCTTATATTCTGCCCTGTTTTGGGTGGGCCTAATGGGGTCAAATGAGAGGGGCTGTCCTGAACAGGACTGATAGGAACAGCTGTGGAGAGGTTGGTATGAACCCATGAGAACTGATACAGGCTGTTGTGGCTCTAATATTGAAATTCAATTGTTGATGTACTTGAGAGCATATTTACATGCAGGAAAATTAGTACAATTCTGCTAGGATTGGTTAGAAGTTTCAGGCATTCGAGTGCCTGACAACACACACACACAAGCCCCCATCACCTACATGCATGAATCAAAGGTATTTGTTGCAAAGGAAGATACATAAAAAGATAGAGATCTTTAAGCACATCATAGCATTTGTTCTGGCAAAACTGTCTTTCTTACCGGAGCACAGAAAGGTCAGCCACATATTTTTTTATTTTGTCCACACATAAATCAAAAATGTATTTCCATTTTTCACCAATCATGTTAATAAAGGCCACAGCCTCACAAACATTTGCAATTTCAAGAACGAGCAGCACAACCAGGTTTTTCTCATACATCAGAGTTTTACAGTCACATGGTTCAGGTTTACTCAACAGATGCAGAGAAAGGTGTATTAGGATCATTATAAAATTGCTCGTTTCATTGTGAGGCTGTGTTCCTAGTCTGATCTTTGCAGATCGTAGCTTCAGCAGGTCAGACACTGATTGTATCAGAGTTCCATAAACACCATAGCTCAAAAGAGTCAGAGCAGCTGCGCATCAGATGACACATGTGCATTCACTTTATTTATTGCAGTCTTGCCATACAGGTGGTTTTATGCAGATTTATTTTAACTAGTCATTCTCTTTTACATTGTTAGTAATTTGTCCTTTCAGTTTTGAAAAAAAACAGGACTCTGGTGTACTCTGGTGAGTAAGTGCAAATGCAATATCTAAAAATCCTTCTATCAATAGCCTACACAATTTTGGCATGCTGTTTAGTGTTTATATAAACTATTGAATTGTTAGATTATTTGAATTCACTTAAAGTGTAAGTTAATATAAAGCAATTCAGAAGCAAGATAGTTCACCTACAAATGAACATTCTGGTGTAAATTACTCATCCTCATGCCAATTCAAACCTGTGAGACCTTTGTTCTTCTTCATTATTGCATCGCAGTACTCTTGTGAAAAAGAAATTGTTGAATTGTTAAAGTCGTTACTTTTGTACACAAAAGGTTTTCTAATAGCTTTATAAAATTAAGGTTGAACCACTTACTACACTCAGAAAAATTATCCTCCAACACTGTTCAGATAAAAAAAAAAAAATTTTCATTACACCATTATGTTTGGGTCCCTTTTTAATCAACTGCATTGTGTTAACGACTTAAAAAATCATGTAAAGTGTAGAGCATGTGCTTGGGGACCTGCTAACATGAATCCAAACTATTTTACTAATACTAATAAAACTACTCTGCATGACATGAAAGTATCAAAAACATCTTATGTTATGCATAACAAGTTGGCTAATGCCTAAAGTTAAGTAAATCAAACCTATCTTTTTTTTTTTCAGTGTAAAAGGATGTCTTCCTATTAATTTAATTTCCGGTTAAATGTTTTAGTTTTAAGTTCAACAAGCATAAAATGTATAAATTGTCTTAAGACTATATTTGATCAAATTGAGTTGACCCAATTCAATTAAATTTCATTGCATTTTTTTTTATGAGTTGGGGCTAAACATATTTATTGAATGAAATCCTGCCCTCAATTAAATTGAGTTCATCCAATGAATAGTTTTTGAGTGTACCTTTCTGGGAATATCAGTTGCCTTACTTTGGATGCAAAGTCAGACTTCGGAATTTCTTCAAAAATAACTTTTGTTGTTGTAAAGATGAATGAAGATCATACAGGTTTGGAATGACATAAGGGTAAATAATGCCTGATTTTATTGTGTTGGTGTTAACTATCATTTTAACTAAAAAAACGTGTAAAAAAATAAATAAAATAAAAAATAGTACAAATAGGGCAAAAAATTTGACTTGAAATGGTTAACCCTGGGCAGTGCTTACTTTGTGCTGGAACCTCATTCGGCTTATAACCCTTTTCATGCCGCAAAGAAAGATATTATAAACAAACTTATTAAATGAAATAAAATTATTATTATTATTTTATGGCTTTTCCATGTACAAGCCCTAATAGCAAGCACGCTGTTAATCACATGTCCATCAATGTGATTGCGCAAATGCTCCGTTACCTCTTCCTCCTCCAATCACATGGCGGATCCATCACCCCATTTTGTTCCAGAACCTAAATTTACAAATCAAGCACTGACCCTGGGAAAATAAAGTAGGTCGACTCCAGTTTGACATCCCCCCCCCCCACAAAACACAAAAACAGCGTGCATACAAAGTGCATTGTTTTCGTGATTTGTTTCCGACGATAGTCAAGATTAGAAGTATGCTGCAAAAATCTAACACCCCAAATTTAAAAATTGAAAGAAAGGGTCCGAATTGTGAGATTAAAGGCTGTAATTACCACTTTTCACAAGCTTCCAGTAACTTTACCCGGGGTTACATTTAGAACAAATATAACCTGCTTAATGTGAAAAAAATCTATACACTGCATTTCATGTTGTGATAGTATTTTTTTATTTTATTTTATATATGAACATATATATTTACCATATATTTATCTCCCCAGTAAAAGCAGTAGTGTTAAAGGTTAAAATGGACTTGGCATTCCTTCTGGGTTTTTTTTTTTTTTTTTGGTTTTTTTTTCTCAGGCCCCTGCAGCAGGGGTACAGAGAGTGTGGGGCTGGAGGCGGGATGTCCTACTTTAGGAGGGAACGTGAATTTTCAAAGACCAGTGGCCCCTTCCTCAGAATTCACCACATGTTTTCATTCTTTCTGCTTGTTCACCCAGTCTGTTTTATCCCATGCAAATGAGCACACACACTCACAGATTGCAGGGAAACCTCAGGATAATTGTGCTAGGAACACACAAGCAAATGTGTGAAATATGAGCTTTCCTGCTGTTCTTTTTTTTTTTTGTATGCTTTTTTTTCCATCAGCCTATACTTCACAGATGTATTTTCCAGATGAAGACACAAGTTTGTCATAAAATTACTTGATAAATATGCCTGGCCAAAGGAAGTGTATGAAAATCTCATTCCCCTAACTTTGTCTTTTCATCCTCCTCTTTCCCTCCCTCTCTTCTCATTCCCTCCCTCCCTCTCTCTGAGTAACCATGTGCTTTTCGTGTCAGTAGACACTTTTAACCCTCTCCTCAGAATAACCGATGCATAGACAGCTGTCTCTTTTTTCTCTTTCTTTTTCTTTGACTTCTCTTCGTGACTCTTTCTATGGTAGTGTTCTCTGTAGCCGTTGTCCTCTTTATGGCTCTGGAAACTCTCCTTTAGAGGAATTTATGTAACTGCAACAGGACAGAGACACCTTAAACACATACATGCTGGAAGAAGCCACAACATAAGCACCTTCAACGGGAACAACTTTAAAAGTCTGAGGTTTGCTGAGAGAGAAGAACAAAGACAGTCAGGCTGAAAAAGCGAGATCATGCCGGGCTGTCAGATCCGGACTGGGTTTGTGCCGGTTCTGCTGTTCTGTTTCTTTCTGCTGTCGGCATCTGGTTCAGGGAGCGCTCGCATGATCAGGAAGAGGGGACTCAACCAGAAGGTAAGGATTCAATGTGCATGTGTGTGTGTGTGTGTGTGTGTGTGTGTTACACACCAGAGGCCTAGGCTCAGCATTTATTTGATAAGCGGTAACTTTCTTGAAATTTTTGTCTGTGAATAGAGGAAAAAGTTTGGAAAATAAAGTTTGGAAAGAAGCCTTTTATGCTCGCCAAGACAGCATTTATTGTGTATTTAAGTGTAGCAATATTGTGAAATATTATTACAATTTATTTATTACGGTTTTCAGCATCATTACTCCAGTCTTCAGTGTCACATGATTCTTCTGAAATCATTTTAATATGCTGCTCAAGAACATTCATTTTTATTACCTTAATAAATATTGATGAAATTATGATATACTTTTCTTTGGGATTCAATAATGTTAAGAAAGTTCATAACATTTAAGAAAATAGAATTCTTTTGTAATATCTTTGCTATCACTTTTGATTAATATAATGCATATTTGTTGAATAAAAGTATTAATTTCTATATAGAAAAAAAACATTTATAATGTATATGTATTATTTTTGGATTATGTCCTATGGTCCAATGTCATGCCATATTTACATACTAAAATATTTTGATCATGGCACTTTAAGAATACCATTGCCTTACAGTGTGTTGCTGTTCACTTTTTCATTTTCACATTTGTAAAATTTTCAGATTACTATAGTCTGCAAATATGCTATATAAAGAATGTAGCATCCAGATATGCACTCCAATATGAAATGTGATATATGGTCATACCATGGCACTCTTTGGCCCTTTGTTGTTAGTGAAGGCAGTGTTGGCAGAGGTTGGCATCTGTGAGCCTTTAAGAGTTTTTAGGTCTATTATACAGTGAAAAAAAACGTAATGAATACACTGTGTCTCTGTGACTCCGGTGGAGTTTCTGTGGTTACGGACAAATACTCAGATGTGTGTGTGTGTGTGCAACAATGGCAGAGGGATTTCAGGCGGGAAGTTTCTGGGCCTCTGCTCATTAGTCCTGATAAGCATAGGTTTGATTGATAACAATTAACAAATGATGGCAAGAGGGAATTTGCACCAGATGGATATCCCTTCCCAACTGACTGAATTCCAGCATTTCGAGATTGACAAGATTTACAAACAAACCCATTCACATGCCACAGGGAATGGACCGTGCCCAAAGTAACCTCTCAGTTACATAATCAAATGTACATCTTCTTTCTGGTTTTCTCCTAAAAAAAGTCCTTTGGTACTCATTTTCAATTCATTTATCTTTTCATTTATCCATCTGCTTCCCTAGCTGTCCTCTCTTTCTCACTCTCTCTTTCTGCAGAGTCATTGGTGTGAACTGATGATGCATGGATAGAGGCACAGTACAGTGCTGCTATAGTAATAATTCACAATTAGGTTCACATTGAGGGTAATTGAGATCACTCCACTGATGTGACCTCTCTAAGAAAAACAGGGGTCAGAGAAGTAGGTGAGCCGTGCCTCACTTTCAGGGTTTTGTGACAGTTTTCATGTGGGAGAGAGAAAGTGGGTTTGAGCCAACATTCTGCTGAGCTGGATTTTCTGGGTGGGCCTGAAACGGTCCAAATCCATCCCGGTCCAACTGGCTCCCAGCTCACTTGTGACTGCGAAACATGAACTGTTTATCCTTTTAAAGCATTTGTGTTTGGTAAAAATGCTTGTGGCTGAGCTGATTCTTTACATTTCTTTTGTGAATAACTCAGAATCGCAGTGTAATCGATCTATGAGGGTTTGCATTGCTAAAGTACAATGATATAGATACTGTATACGACTAAATATTTCTCATTGATCTTTGTGAAGATAACTGTCGCAAAAAGCTTGAGACAAGTAAAGGCATGTGCGGGGTCATCTCAGCTCGGCTGTACCCTCACAGCTCCATCAATCTCTGAGCACAGTGATGACAAACAGGCCAAGGGAAAATGCTTTAAAAGCTGACAGAGATGATGACAGATGCGTTAGAGCTACTTGTCAACAAACTCCTGAGGTGATGTGAAGTGTCTGTCATCCTCTTTCAGGTTGTATTTGCTCATAGACTCTACATCAAGATTGCAGTATCTGCTTTCATGCCAGGTTATTTCCGTTTGGATAGTTTTAATAATACTTTTGTAAGATGTTAAACATTAATTTGCAACTTTAATTATTCAATTAACACCCTGAAACTTATGAGAATCATCTCATCGTTCTGTGTTAAATAAGCTAATTTTAAACATACCAAGCTACAAGCTTTTAACAAAAAGAAACATGTAGTATACTGAAGCCGTTAAGGGAGTTGATATCTTTATAATATAATGTTACCTTTTTATATTTAGAAATACTTTCTAAATTGTGGTAACATTTAATAGAACAAAAATGTATTGAATGCATAGCCCACATTTATTCAGTAAATACGTTACATTCACATTATGTGTCAATAATTTATTTTTGATCAACAAATTGTTTATTTAAATTAAACTTACAGACTGGTTTATTAAAATGATTCAAACCTACTAATGGGACAGACAGGGGCAGGCTGGGAGAGTTCAACTTAGGTGTAGTAAAATATGACCAAAAGTATGCATTTTTACCAAAAGTTGCAGTATAAGGAAGCATTTGGCTGTTGTGGTGTTTCAACTCTAGCTAATATCCAACATGAGATCAGGCTAAAGCTGAACAGCAGTCATGTGTTCAGTTCAGCTGTAATCCCAGTCAGCTGAGGAGACTATGTTTAACTACATTATGAAACAGTAGGGGAAAAAATATCTTTTTTGATGTTTAGATATACATGTACATTTCAGTAAGGGCTCACTGGAAATACCTCTGCAATCCAGTAACTGTGCACGCTTTGCAGTTTACATACATGAGCGTAGCACATTTTTATTAAAAACGACTCTATAGGTGGTTTGTGCAATTTATTATAACCTCTATTTATGTTTTAAAGGTACACACCCTCTAGCGGGCATAAAAATAATGACAGTGTGATATTTCGTCTGTCGCCATGAAATGACGCATAACTGTGATTACCATATTCACCGTCATGATGTCATATTTCACTACTATTGTACAAATGACCTATATAGGCCTATTAGTTAGAGGACATGTTGGAGCGAACAGGTGTGTATTCAAGCATTTTTTATTATGCTGCTTTAGGTACATCCTGCGGTCATTCAGAATTTAGTGTCATATGAAATATCCCCTACACCAAACTTAAACCTACCTGATACTGTTAACAAATATACAAAAGTAATATAGAAACGTATTCACTGGTGTAGCCATGCTAATTTAACTTTTTTATGCTGATTTGAGCTGTTTTGTTGAACTACTTTCATAGAGTTAGACCCGGAGCTTTTCATCGCCTGTGGGCTCTGCACAATGCATATTACAGTTAATTTTAAGGAGAAGGAAAGTAATGTTCCTAACAAGTACACGGCAGCTAACCTCATTGCATGTCAATATTAAAGGGGTCATACAAACCCAGTTTTCCACAAGTTCATATGATTATTTGGGGTCTTAATGGAAAGTTTGTAATATAGTTTGTTTTAAAATTTCTCAAAGATAGTTTTAAAAACGCTAATTTTACCCTGTTATAAACAGCTCTTTTGAAATCAATCTGTTCTGTGTACTTTCCCTTTAATTCTTCACGAGCTCCGCTGACTCCGCCCATCTTTTCGGACGCTCTCAGAGGATCTTTTTTAAGCTGTATTAATAGTGAAAATTGCAAATTAGCACTTTATTAGGAAATGCGATTAGCAAAGATTCATTAAAAGACATTATACTCACTGTTTCTGTTGGTGAGGCTGGATCATGAATGATTCTTGCTAACATTAACGCATTCCGGTTGATCAAGGGGGCGTTTCCCTTCAGAACCAAATGTAACCTTAAGTTTCTGCCTTCAATCACTCAGATGTCGGGAGTAAATCACTACTGCTCTGTTCATTAATACATTCAACAACAAAACACCTCAATCTCTTACAAGAATAGGTCTCTGCAGCAACTGTAATGGCAGTTACCACATGTAACAGGTTTTTACACCATGTTACTGATTGGCCGACGTCATAGTGAAGGTAGGTTTAGGGGTAGGGTTAGGTCAGGGGGATCATTTTGATTGCATGGTTGAGAAACACCCAGTGGTTTGAAAATGCCCAGAAATTGAGAAACGCCCACATTTGCTCTGCAGAGACCTCAATCTCATCTCTTATGAGTCTTTCTTGTCTCTGCTTCTCGTTCTGATGACGGCTCACTCAGGGCGGGTCTGAGGTAAGACACCAGTTCAGTCTGTGTGACACGCTGCTGTCAATCACCTATTATGGGTGTGGCATGGGGCAGAAGGGGCAACTTATTTTTATTAAATCAAAAGAAAACTACCTGTGTATCTTTATCATCATGGTGTTTGTGTACACACACTCAAGACACACATTTCAGTCCAAACAGCTTGAAAAAGTGCATGTACCACCGTATGACCCCTTTAAGGTAGTCCAAAACAAAGGGGCTGCTACATTTCCTCAAAGCCTTAAGGGATTACCGTAATTTATCAGTGTTTATCAGGAAAAGAGGTGAAACACTGAAGCGAGTGACCTTCACCCTGCACCTCACCCAGCTTTCTGTTCCCATCCTCAGATCTGTCAATCATCTACAGGTCTGTCCTACTCTCTATACTCACTTCAGACTGAGCCAAGCAACTGAAGCACCTAAGAAGCTGTAAAATACTCAGAACTCAGCAGGAAATGAACGTGCAGACGTCTAGACTTAAATCACAGTTCACTGGTGGAACTTGGAGAGAGAGAGAGAGAGAGAGGAAAAGGGGCTATTTAGTTTTCCTCTCGTAATTATCTTAATGATTGCTTGGAAGTCCACACTAAAGAGTGCTAAGTATGTCAACATGTATTTAGTTAAAATATTATTGTCCATACTAATAGGGGTCTAAAGTCAGTGAACCTGAAGGATGTAGAGCAGCAACAGGGAAATGGAGGATATTTTGTGGCTCCTTGGAGGGTGAGGGAGTGTAATTTTGCGGAGCTTAACCCAGGCTTCTCTTAGTTAAATGTGCAGGCATTTTTCACCAAACGTAAAAGAAAAAATGAGTCCACACACTGTACTGATCTCTTCAATATGTGTTAAAACACATACAAAGTTCAAACAAAGTTCCTATGCTGGTAGTAAAATCAGAAAACAAACTGTTATTTAAGCTACTGATATGTTCAATGCAGGAACAGAGGTTTTCGGTGAGATAAGCAGAAAGTCATATACAGCGCAGCATCAGGGGATCTATTCCAGACAGGAAGAGCACACTACCACTTCCTCTCTGCCTCATCCAAAGACACTTGGGAGAATATAATCTGTATGCTAGATAAGCAAAGGCAGACTGATCTTAACAGTCACTGATACTTTTGTTGTCAGCACTGGTAAAACAGCATGCGGAATTACTGTCATGTTGATGGCAGTCATAAATCATAAAATATTGATCTAAACTTCTCTGACAGTCTGACAGACCACTGCTGTGCAAGAGATACATTCATAAAGTTATTCATAAAGAAAGATAGGTTTATACATACATGTGACCTTGAACCACAAAACCAGTGATAAGGGCAATTTTTTTTTAAATTGAGATTTATCAATTTTGACAGCAAAATTAATATGTTCTCTATTGATGCATGGTTTGTTAGGACAATACTTGGCTGGGATTCAACCGTTTTAATATCTGGTGCAAAAAATATTAAGAAAATCACTTTGAAAGTTGTCCAAATTAAGTCCTTAGCAATGCACATTACTAATAAAGTTAGGTTTTTATATATTTAAAGTAGTCTTTACGTAATATCCTAATGATTTTTGGCATAAAAGACAAATATAATTTTGACCCATTGTTGGCTATTCTTACAAACATGATTTTAGAAGGAATTACTGAATTACTGAAGTAATTAAGCTTCACAGAAATAAATTACATTTGAAAATGTATTATAATAGAAAAGTTTAAATGCTAATTTTTTTTTTTCAATGTAACTGTTCTTTTCTGCATTTTTGATCTAATAAATGCAGCCTTTGTGTGAGCAAAAGAGACACATTTTAAAAATCTTATAACTTCACATTTAGTAAGATTTTAGGTTGTAGTGTATGTATTTAATGTACTTAATTTCCTTTGCATTCTGTAAAAATAAAACAGAACTGAATCTAGCCTAATTGCAAAAACAACCACATTAGGCTAATGCCAAACATTTGCTTTTATTTTAACAGTTTATTCAAAGCTCCAGACTTGCCAAGTGAGCTGAGTTTTTAAGATGCATGCAGTTCACAAAACCGTAATTTAATTAGTAAACAAAATCACAGCCATATTTTGACTTGGGCGCTAATAAAAGGCTCTGTGGAGTTGAATGAAGTGCTGAATACCAGCTGATGCGTGTATGCATCCTAAACGGCTCTGGCCTGGAGTTTCAAGCAGTTTAGTATTCACTTGGCCAGGGTAGCAAGAGAACTGATGAGCTTAAGTAGTGTTGAACTGTAAAAAGAAAAGCAAGAGTGACAGAATGGAGGAGGTCTCTCGGAACAAAATGCACCCCAAACAGTACCTCTGGTGAAAACTGAAACCTGGCAGATCTATGAGCCCATTGATGAACCCGTGGGAGGAAGAAAGGGAGGAAGAAAACTTCAGTAGAAAGGCCCAGACTTGGAGGAAAAGTCTTTTTTTCTCCTAACCAAGCATCTCTGTGAGAGGTATTATGTTTCTGAACAGTGTACCCGTTATATTAACAGTGCTGAATCAGAGAAAACAGTGTCACGGGCAAAATGTCATTCATGGGAACTGTATATTAGACAGATCTTCCAACTCGAAACCGATGCTTAGATTGTTTTGTACAAGTTTTGTTTTAGTTTACTTAGTGGAAGCGTTAAAATAATATACAACAAACAACTGTGGACGAAAGTTTGGAATAATTCCAATTTTTAAATGTTTTTTGCTTACCAAGGCTGCAATTGTTTTTATCAAAAACACAGTAAAACAGTAATATTGTGAAATATTATTACAATTTAAAATAAGTTTTTTTCTTTTTGAATATATATATATATATATATATATACATACATATATATATGTATATATATATATATATTAAAATTATCCCTGTGATGGCAAAGTTCAAATTTTCAGAAGCCATTACTCCATTACATGTTATGGATGAATAGAAGTTAAAAAGCATTTATATCATTTATAATTATTTTTTGTAACAATGTAAATTTGCTATCTGTTGCTTTTTATAAATCTAATGCATTCATGCTGAATATTACAATTAAAAAAAAATTATTATTATTTGTTACCCTAAACTATGGTATTTCATGTGTTTCAAAAATATAATAAGCAGCAAAACTGTTTTCAAAATCAGCATTTTAGGATGATTTCTGAAGCATTTTGTGACAATGAAGACTGGACCAATGATGCTAAAAATTGAGCTTTGCTATCAATAATTAACATTTTAAATATATCTTCAGAATGTAAGTTATTTTGAATTGTAATAATCTGTCACAATATTACTCTTCTTTCAAAAAGTCATGGTAATATGGTTTTATGTTGTCTATCAATCTCTCAGGACTACGAGTACCCCAACCATCCTCAGACGGCTCAGCACCAGAAGAACGACCGCTGTCCTCCTCCACCCCAGATGCTCCCCGAACGAGCCTGTGAGGTGCCGGGCTGCCGGTCCGATTCGGAGTGTGAGAGACACAAACGGTGCTGTTACAACGGCTGCATCTACGCCTGCCTGGAGTCAGTGCAACCTCCACCCGGTGAGACAACACGCACTCTGCTCAGAAATCGATTAAGCAACAGACACAGATATCCGCTTTGGCATACTACAAGGCGTGCTAATGGTTTTTAAAAATGAATTGATCCTCTCTCGTGAGGTGTGAGTTACTCAGCTGGATGTGTATACAGTGAATCATGAGTACATTTAGCCATACTGATATTGTGTATTGATTTCTTATTGCTCAGTGCTGGACTGGTTGGTGCAGCCCAAGCCGCGGTGGTTAGGAGGCAACGGCTGGCTTTTAGATGGACCAGAAGAAGTTCTGCAGGGTGGGTATTGATTAATCAATGATTGAATACTGACCAATAAATGTTGTATGGAGCAACAATAAAAACCCTTAATAGACCTTAATAGACCTTAGTCATGGTAGAAGCCATTATTATCAGTATTTACCATGGCATGTGCTGTGTACAGGTCCTATCACGTGTAACAGCTTTGTTTTCTGGAGTTTTGTGTACTATAAGTTTTCAGTACAGTTAATAGAATTGGTATGTTCATTCTATTGAACAGACTGTACTTCTGTCCTCACAGTGTTGTTTTCATTCCCATCAAAAATTAAACTTGGAGCAACCCTAAATAAACCTGAGGTTTATTCATATCTAATAGTCCAGAAGCGGTTGATGGCTGATGACACCACAAGAACGCACACAGCCTCAGGCTCATCATCAGCAACTATCCTGCCATGTTTCTTTATAGGAAGCAGGTTAAAAGTAGCCACATGTTCTGACCAATCAGAAATATTTAATTATATGATAATGTATTAACGTTTGCCAAACTGGGGTCCTGGTGGTATGAGAGGGAATTGCAGGAGTGACATGAAAAACAAATCA
Organism: Enteromius trimaculatus; assembly: GCA_032361065.1. Classification (NCBI taxonomy): domain Eukaryota; kingdom Metazoa; phylum Chordata; class Actinopteri; order Cypriniformes; family Cyprinidae; genus Enteromius; species Enteromius trimaculatus. The sequence continues at coordinate 13,482,522 of JAUMHP010000073.1, read as the reverse complement.
TTACTAAATAATAAAAATATAATGTAAACCAATATTTATATTATATTCCATTTTATATTTATAAAAATTATATTTATTTTATCTTAGTATAAAATAAATATCCCTTTTTTCAATATAATATAAATATCCTTTTTTAGATGTAATACATATTTATGTATATATCTTTATATTATATAAAATAATAAAAAATAATGTATTTTATAATATATAAATATTTTATTTGCTTACCTGCATGTTATGTGACCATTAGCATCCATCAGAGAAATCTCTCTTCAGAAACAGACTCTTAATTATTTGTGTTGTTAAATTATTTAAATATTAATATTAAATCTGAGGGGTCAAGGGATTTAGCTAACTTATTTTCTTAATTTCAAGGACTTTCAAATATATAGTCAATATTAAAGCAAAAAAAAAAAAATCAGTGTATATATATATATATATATATAATTCTTTTAAAGAAATTATTTACAGAAATTCTTTATAGTGTTTTGCTTAAGTGGTTTTCTTTTCCCTTTAATTGCTAATGCAAGCTTTTTACACAGCAGAACGAACAAAATAAAGCATTTGGTTGACCTGATATGGTATTTTCTAATAGTGTAGTTAAATTTAACAGCTGACAGCTTCGACCTAATTCAACCTAAAGACCTTCATTTATCTTCGAAACACAAGTTAAGTTTTTTTTGATGAAATCCTTTCTGACCTTGCATAGACAGCAACTCAACAGACTTGTTCAAGGTCCAGAGATGGATTAAGGACAGTGTTAAATTAGTCCAACACTGCCATCTGTAGTTGGTTAACTATTATTACTAAATCAAGTATAAAAATGGGATTAAATAAACACAATAAAATTGCCTGCAATAAAAATTCCGATGCTCAAACTAATAAATGATATTGTTTATCATACCACAATGGTAGCTTGCTTGAACATATATGCACATAAGTAACTTGCTTGACTGTCTTTACGTGTAGCTGAGGCCTGCAGCACCACGGAAGATGGAGATGAGCCTTTGCTCTGCCCAACTGGTTATGAGTGTCACATTATCAACCCAGGAAACCCTTCAGCTGGGATCCCAAACCGAGGCCAGTGCATCAAACAGCGTGGAAGCTCAGGTCTGAAGGGGCTCCTTCATCCAAACTTTCATTCATCCATCCACCACTCACACATTCTGCATTGTGTAGGTTATATAGAATGGTGGTTATAAACATTTTTTAAGTTCCCTAGAGTTAAATAGTTGAGTTTGACCATAAAACTGTAGTGTTTAACTTTACGGGAGTTGAAAAATAAGCCTATATTATCAAAAATAGTGGAGTGTTCCTTTAAAAATAAATATATTAAACACATTTACCATGTGCTCCCTCTAGATGGACGTAGCCTGAGACACAAGTCCTTCAAAGATTACAAGGATTATTTAGGTTAGTACGACCACCAATTTATTTTGTGTTTCAGCTGTAGGGAAGGGAAGAATAAAATCAGCCATTAAAGACTGACTGACAATTAATTTATTCTTTATTCTTCAGGAAGTAACTCCAACAATGCAGTGAGCTATGAGAAACATCAGCACAAGCATTTGGGCTGAGACACGTGAGTTGAGTTTTACCACTGAATCCCAGATTTTATGTGATTAATGTATTAAAAGATGCACTTATTTTTCTCATTTAGGTTCAATTTTGGAAGAGTGAAGTAACCGGTAACCGCTGACCCGACCCCCTGAACCCCAACCATTAAATCAAACAGAACTGCACAAACCTTTCTCTTCAGCTTAAACCAGAGATCGGTTCAAATCTGGTGCTCTTTTTCTTAGGTGCTAAGGGGAGTGAAAGAAATACAAAGCTAAAATTCCCTACCTCTCATAAAAAGCCAAAAACAGACCACTGAAGGTATCAAAGAACTTACACAATAATACGTCTTATGGCTACTTTGGGTAAAAAGCAGAACTAACTGTATGTGAGTTGTGTTAAAGGAAGATATTTTGTGTGTTTTTTATGCTGCTGAGTCTGAACTTCTTCTTTTTTTCCGCTTTAAACACCAAAAAGTTAATGTTAATGTATGCTAACTGCTCTCAGTTACTGTGTGGATTTAGGTTTTGGTACAGAAATGCTCCATAAAGACACAATTATGTTTCTCTTTTGAATTTTTTTAGTTTTTCAAAAATCATTGTCTCATTGCTTGTCTCAGCTGGTTCATCATAACCAATTCTCTCTGTGCTCTATCACTGCAAGCTATTTGTTTATAATATGGTGCTCCAGTCAATAACTGCGGTTGTTGTTGTTTACTAATGGTGCAGGTCTATGTTTTACTCCACTCCTCTCCGATAAGCTATACAAATCTGACGAGTGGGCCAAACCACAATACAACTTTCAGTAAAACAAAACATGTGAAACCTGTGCAGCATACTGCCTTGTAATTCCAAATAAAACATTTGACAAAATATATGTGTCATGTTCATTTGTATATACATATGTTATTGTGCTGTTTGAAAAATAATCTCCTTTAAATTTATTAACAAATCATTATTTACATATAAGAGAGCTAAAACATTTTTAAAACTGAGACATATTTGCGCAATGGTATTTTTATATTCCCTTCCTGGTACCTTTTGTTTATCTAGCTTGTATATTTATTTATTTTTCACTTTTGTTTTTAATGTTTGCGTAATATTAGCAATTTTTCAATAAGTGAATAAAGTTAAAACAGATATCTTCACACTCACATACGACGTAACTTTGATTCTAAAGCTTATTTAATTAATTTAATTGTAACTACATCGTAATATAGTTTTAATCGCTGTAATGCACTAACATAATAGTATCGTAACGAGTTTGTTCAAGAGTGTAGCGGGACCTTTATTTTGAAATTCATTTTTGTAGCCAGAAGCTAGACCATCAGGATGGAAGCATGTTATGACATTTCTTAAGTCAACTAGATTATTTGAGAGAATTTAAAAGTTTTTTTGTTTGTTTCTTTTTAATGTAAAACGTAAAAGTCCTCATTGATACTCCACACCCACAACAGTTGGTGGCGGTAATGCACCATGTTGGATGCCAACCGCCAATAAAATTAAAGAAGAAGAAGAAGTAGCCAGAAGCTTCCGTTCCGGGTCAGGGGTAACCAACGTGGTTGTATTTGCATCTCAACGTGTGCGTGATTTCTGAGTGGTAAAAGAGAGTAATAAATAAGAAGATAAGGTAAGTAAAGAGACTGTCATTTTTATTCTTAGCCAAATCGTCTAATAAATGAGCAAATTATAATGTATACACAGTTACATTTGCATGTATGCTCCTCGTTTCGTTAAGGATCTCTGTAGTGACCATTACGCACAAGTGACCAAATCTCTTCTTTGATTAAAACAATGTTCTTATGATGTCTACAGATCAGCGATGGGTGAATTTAAAGTTCACCGGGTTCGGTTCTTTGACTACATGCCGTCGGGAATCAGAGCCCTGGCTTTCAATCGAGAAACTGAAAGAATAGCAGTCGCAAGGATGGACGGAGCAGTGGAGATTTTCCACTGTTCAGACAGATTTTACCAAGAGAAGGTACGTTCAGTCATGTTTATTAAACTGATGCTTGTTAAACACATTTGTTATGGTGTTGGTGACCAGAGCTACAATGATCAAATTACTTTTTTTATCCAGCACACTGTTTGGTAAAGTTGCTAAATTGCGTTTGCTGTGTCCACAGATAATCTCTGGCAGGGAGCAGTGTGGGATTGAAGGTCTGTCCTGGGTTGGGGAGCGTCTGTTCAGTGCAGGACTAAACGGTGGAATAACTGAGTATGACCTGACAAACCAGAAAGTGAAATATACCATAGATGCATATGGTGGGCCAATCTGGACCATCACAGGCAATCAACAAGGAACACACTTGGCGGTATGTTTACTATATGCGCAGTAACAAAAGTCTGCCACTGTTTAACGTATAAATGTAATTGCATTTAGATTAGATAATTAATTTAATTGGGAGAAAAAATCATTTATTTTAAGGTAACATAATGCAAGCAAACACCTGTGACAGTATGCATAATTGTATTGATTGTGCACATGTAGTGCACTTCAAATCTGAAAATTATATGTAAAAAAAAAAAAAAATTTAAATAACAGTATATTGACTTCTTGTTTAATTGTATTCCAGACGTAAGTAATACTTAAACGTATGCTAAAACCGCACAAACTCCAACAGACTTGTTGGCTCAAGCTGACTGTTGTATTTAGAATCTAATGAAAAATAAGAGTCATGCTCACATTGACCAAATGTCACTGACTGGGGAAAAAAATGGATGATCCTATATTCACAAGGGGCTGTGGGTGAAGCCGTGGTTGTTGTCATTTTAAATGAAAACACACTAACCAACTCCAAACAACATCTAACAAGGGCACCGCACTGATCCAACAAACTCCAAAGACTACTGAGCGTAGTCTGAGCGGTGTGCGTTGGCTTTAAGGTTTTTTAACATAAAAATAGGCTTGATCACTTTTTGTTTTTACATTTGTAGGTTGGTTGTGAAGATGGAACTGTGAAACTGTTTGAGGTGAATAAAGGCACAATACAGTTTGAGAGAAATCTGGATAGGCAAAAAGGTAAGATTGTGGTTATATTTGAAACTCATGGTTTGTTATTGTATGTGTAAAAAAATTCGGAACATTCCAATTTTCTTTTTTATAGGCCGCATCATCTCTCTCTCATGGCACCCATCAGGCTCCAAAATAGCAGCTGGAATGATTGATATGATCCAGATATTTAATGTAGAGACAGGTAAACGTTGTCATTCCTCCCAGAAAGTAGTACTGTAGTCAATTAAATAGAGTTATAAGAACTTGAATATATGAATGTAATCATGTTTTTATTTTCTAGGTCACTCTATACACAGGATGCTGACTGACAGAGGGTTATCCTGCAATAAGGAGTGTGTGGTGTGGAGTGTGGTGTACCTCTCAGATGGGACAGTAATCAGTGGAGACTCTGTGGGAATGGTCAGATTGTGGGAGGATCAAACTGGTACACTGGTTAAAAGCCATAATGTCACAAAATGGGATGTACTGGCATTATCAGTCTCTCAGGTGCGGGTTCAAAACCTAAAATCTTACTCTTCGTAGAATACATGAAAACTATAAGAATATGAACTGGTTAACATCTTATTTTACCCTCTTGAATGGCAGAATGAGAACAGCCTTGTTGCCGGGACTTCAGAAGGATTTGTGGTACAGTTCCAGTTGATCTCTGCGGTTTTGGGAAAGGATGACAAGCAATGGGTCAAAACCAGAACATTTAAGAACCACACGCATGACATCAGAGCTGTGGCGGAGATCACGACGGCTGTGGTTTCAGGAGGTGAGTTTATTCTTAGATGATTCAAACAGAGCTGCCTCCATCACACAAGTCTCATGACTGAAACGTTTTAGTTTAAAGTTTAAAAGAGCTTTCTCATCTCAGGTATGGATACACAGCTGGTCGTGAGACCTTTATTAGACAAGTTCAAAGTGAGGTCAGCGGCTTCAGCTTTGAAGAAGATTCAGTTTCCACATGTGAGTATTGTGAAATTGTGAAAAAGGCAACGTGTTTGTAATTGATTCTTAATAGGAGGGACTTGTTTTGCTCTGTTGCTTTGTAGAGGAGACTGGTGTCCTGTGCAAAGAAGTCAGGCCTGATGCTTTTTCAGTACTCTTGTCATCTGGAGCTCTGGAGACTGGGAGAGAGCGAAGGAAAAGGTGAGGATAATATTCAGTGTGATCCTTAATATAGAATACCAGTTAAATGTTTGGAAACTCCTAATCATTACCATTGAGTAAAGTAATTAAAAGCTGTGGCAAATGGCAAAGTGGAAATAATGAAATTATGAAGACACATTAAAATGTATAGTTTGAATAAGTTGACTTTAGTATGACATGTCAAAACTGTTTTGGTGGTGTTGTTAACCATTGGTCTTCTGTTGTCAGGGATACCAGGTAGCAGTTTATTAGTAAAAAGAACACCAGAGAAGCTGCTTCATTTGAAAGTGAAGGTATAGTGCTTGTTTTGATCACCATTGTTCACATACAATTGATGGGCACACAATCAAAATTGATCCAAATAATTCAAAACCGTCATATGTAAAACTTATGACATGAGTCGTGCTGCTGAAATGAATGAAGTGATTGAGCTGTGATGTTTATCCGCAGGGTGAGGATCACATCCGCTGCAGTGCCGTGTCTCACTGTGGAGAATGGATTGTGTACTCCACAGTCAGTAGTGTACGGCTCTACAGGCTACACTCCCACAATAACAACATCAGCATCACCAAGGTATTGTAGATTTCCACGGAAGTGCTTGAAAACGCATTACATGGTTTTGAAGCATGCTAAAGAAATGCGTAGTATTTCGTTGCGTTTTGAAGAATCGGATGGCCCCATGAAAACTGATTAAATAGTAGACCAACAGGTTTTTTTCCCCCTCTTTTCTTTCAGATATCCAGTCTTCCAAAGGTTTTAAGCTCAGCCAGTCAGCTTTGCTTCTCCTCAGATTCCTCCTATTTGTTTTCCGCCTCCACAGAGTCATCGGTGCACGTAGTTTCTCTCAACCAATCAGGATGCAAGTTTGTTGGCACCCTTAAACCTAAGTCAGGTGAGAAGACTATAGTGTTTGGAGTGGAAAAGTTAGTTATCTGATTAATACTTTATTTTCCAAGGATGCATTAGGTTCATATTTAAAAATATTTATTTCAAATGAATGATGAAATGTTCGGTTTCATTTTTATTTATTGACGAAATAAAACGTTTTCAAATAATTGCAAAAGTATAAAGGTCATTGCACACGGAGTACAAAAAGTTTGCACGTTAAAAAAAATAAATAAAACCTCTCATTGTGTCAGTCACGTTTACAAACTGTCTGTCATTTAACAAAAATGATCAGGTTGGTTTTCTGTATTTTTGCATCCATCACAAGCTTTTTGATTTCACACTCAGTGTGCAAAGACCTTTAGAGAGTTCCTCCAAAAACTGTCCAAAAATTGTTTCTCCTCCTCCAGGTTCCCATCAGGTCATTCACTTATTAGCTGCCAGTGAGGATGGCAAGTGGTTGGCCTCTGCAGACAGTGACCACGAGATTCACATCTATAACCTGCAGACACGGAAGGTATGTTTTATTACCACAGTTTTTGTTTACCCTTTGACAGAAGATTGGTGGTTAACAACGACCGTGTGCGTTTCAGGCTCATTGCACACTTCCTGTATACAGTTCTGCTGTCACTGCCATGGGCATTCACCCAACAACAAACTGTCTGTTTGTGATATATGCAAATCAACAGGTAATCACTGAACTTTTGTGACAACCTCCTTTTGAATAGTGCAAGGGTAACAAAGTAGCTTCTCTTGTATTTCTTGGTTTAATGTGTTCTTGTTCACCACAGATGTGTGAGTATTCAATAGATCAGAAACAGTATACAGATTGGAGCAGAATGGTGCAGAGGAAGGGCCTTCATCATCTCTGGGTGGAAAGAGACACACCGTGTCTCAACGTGATGTTCAATCCACAAAATCCATCCCATATCATCCTGCATGATACTTACATGTTCTGCATCATTGACCAAAGCCTGGTGAGACAGTCTGCCATTTTTACTGAATGTCTAAAAACAATTAATCAAAAAGGGCTTT
>JAUMHP010000073.1:13437469-13456104 GCA_032361065.1 Enteromius trimaculatus | reverse complement strand
TTTATTTTTTTTTTCTCCCTAAAACTGATCGAGCAGTCCAGTTCGTAAGACCTAGAAAGCTGAAACTTGGTCAGATGGTAGTACTCCTCGCTACTCGGGCACAAAGAACCGGCCCAATCAACATTTTTGGCCATAGCTCGTAAACCGTTTTTCATAGACTCAAAAAATTCACATCATTAGCATTGCCCCGAACAAAAGTATGCGATTTTTGCAAAATGATGCTACATCCGTAACTAACTTTTACGAGCTAGTCCTAGGTTTTTCATCCGATCGAAACCAAATCACTGCAGAAATAATCTGTGGACATGTATATGAATCAAAACTTAAAAAAAATAAAAAATAAAGAAATTTTGACTATTAGTGCAAAACATTTGGTGGGCATGTTAGACTCATGGTCCTAAAGCTATTTTCTCCAGAGACATTATAAAATCTCTATTACCTTTCATTTATTTCAAATAGCTACAATTGCAACAGAATATCTGTGAATTTATGTCTGTGTGTTTACATTAATAAAATAGTTTAACCATTTCATCTGTTTGTCTGTGTGTGCAGGCATTTGTGGTTTACGAGGAAACAAACGTGTATGATGACATGGGTACTACAACGTAAACACGGTTTATGAGGACACTTTCTGTGTCCCCGCAAAACAAAAGGCTTAAAAACATACTAAACAATGTTTTATGTGCAGTTTCCTGTAAGGGGTGGGTTTAGGGTCAGTCTAGGGCAATACCACATACAGTTTGTACAGTATAAAAACATTAAGAGTCCCCGTAAACCAAAAGTGCTAGTATGTGTGTGTCTATGAGCCTATTGTCCATTTTCCATGTGTCAGTCATATTTTCCCAGGTGTCCATATTTAACCTCAAAGGCCTTAAAAATGCCTTGAACCCCAGTAATTGCTGCTTGCAGTTTTATTTATATATATATATATATATATATTTATCCAAATGTTTAACTTTGCCAAGCACAGTGTCTGTAAAGCCGTCACTAATGCTACAGCGTCCCAAGTTGAAGTGCATTCCTCTTTCGTCATCCACCACTGAACAGCTTAAGTGAAACAAATAGAATGGGAGGGGCTGGGCGGTACCCCTGGACCACAGCCAGATGTGTTGCTCTTACCTTGATGGATAAATTACACTGACCTTGCTGAACTTTGAACTTAACTTCTTGAAGTGAAATGTTGCTGTTTGTTTTTGCCCACAGGGTGAAGTTTCTATTTAAGGCCACATTATTGAAATCATGATAGTCTACAGTGGCTCGAGTTCTAATTAGATTACCCATTGGAGACTGTTAAACATGCCAAAACGTCAAACAAACTTCCAGCCTCTGCCAGAGTGACGCAGAACACTTTAATTTGCTTTTGCTTCTCTAACAGTTTCTGCTCTTAAAGTAGCTGACTGGCTTACACGGTTCTTGTTCAACTAGTTTAATTGGAGCCGTTTGTGTTTTGGTTCTAGGTCTCTCAGCCGACGGAAAGATCTCATCGTGTTTGACAGTCCTCAGGAGTCGGTGGATCCCCTCCGCTCAGCCTGTTCAAGTCCCCAATCAGGCCAGACTTCAAATCTTCCCATCCTCCTGCTTTAGAAGGGACTGGAGAAGGTCATTGTGTCTGGGCGCTACAGGGCAGGTTCATCTGAATGTGGTCAGAAGATCAGTATTGTAGCCAAAGCAAAAAAAAATGATATGAGACTGAATGAGATAAACTGAGCCAGATGTTAGGAAAGGATTTGAGGAAAGGATAGTTAAAATGTGTTTGGTTTTTTTTTTGCTTGTTTTTTAAATAGGAGTGTGAATATAGTCTACTCCCACTGATATTTTTGTTTTTTGTTTTTTTTGTTTTGGTCAAAATATATTTCTCAGAGAATTTTATCAATGGAAATGAAAGACTAAAGCACTACTAGGATTTGACGTCATGTAACACCCTATTTATTAAACAATATAAAAAGAGACATAAATGGAGTTTGTGTTATTTTAGCGGTTTAGCCATTTCAGAGTTTTAGCCCTTTTGAGCTTGCGCTGACTCGGACATAATTGTGAAAAATTAGTTTTTATTTTCCGAGCTGTGCATTTCACTTGCAAGTAAATATACCACTTGGCAGACAGGCATTAAGCAGTATAGGTTTTATTTATTGCTTTTTAAATATCTTAATTTGTTAATTAATTGCTTTTCACTTGTATAGTCAAAGTAGTGATATCAATGTGAAAAAAAAAAAAAAAAGTATGTGCAAGAAACATTAATGCTGCTAAACTATCTGTCTTCAGTTACTGAGGTTGAGGGGTTTGAATAGAAAATAGGCATAATAAAATTATTTGTATGAGCAAATGAATTAATATATATATATATTTATATGTTTTGTCTGAGCAGAGTGTGTGTGTTGCTCAACATATGTAATGTAAATTGATGAATGTGAATGTAGCCTAAATCTCTTTGTTGAGAGACAGCGGCCGTGTGCGTTTTCTTTTCTTTTTTCCTTTTAACAATTCCTTCCCAAGTTCTTCATACCTGATCGTTAGGATTGGATAATGCACATGGGCATGGTTTGAAAGTGCATGACATGTGAATTTTCTAACAATAAAGACATATTGTAACCCTTTAGGTTGTTCCTTTTTATTGTTTTAATTCTTCCGTGCTTCTCGGGACCTTTTTTATCGATTAGTTAAAATTCGAAGAGCGAGGAAATCGCTGGGAGAAGCGATTGCTCAGTGGGAGGCTGCGTTCCCTGATGGGCAGATGGCTGGATTGTTCCGAAAGTTTCCGGGCCGAAGGAGAAAACATGCCACTCTGAATCAGGAGGCTTAACCTCTGTCCTAGAATACCCTCTGTGTGGATGACGATTACTCTAATGGCTTCGCTGTGTGACTTTGTCTATGGGCGGCCTTTTAAATCTCTTCCAGTCCACTTGTCTTGTCCCTCTACATAAATGCCCCAATTCCTGTCTGTGTTTCGGAGCTGGCACACAAAATAACCTGTGACAAGCCTTGGGGTTAAACACCAAAACACAGCAAGAGTAGTTGGGGAAAGTTTGCAAACCCTGATCTGCAGGCATTTAATTTGATCTATAGAAAGGGATGCAGATTGCGCAAAATTACAATCTAAAAGCCGCTTGGTTGCACATCATAACCTAGTCAGTCTCACTAAATTTGCATCCCTGTTTCTGTTTTTAACAGTGTTCGTAAAATTTAAAGGCATTCACCCGAAAATGAAAATTGTCATTAACTCAACCTCATGTCGTTCTAAATATCAGAGTTGTGTTGCACTGAAGGAAAAACAAACACTGGAATGACATGAGAGGGAGTAAATAATTACTGTTTTCATTTTGTGGTGAACTATCCCTTCAAGTATGAGTTCTGAGTTTGAAAATATTGATGAGAAACCATGTCTTATTTGCACTCAAAGTGTACAGTCTCACGAAAAGGGACGTCATTGGTTGCCAAAGTGGACACTTTGTTTTCCGTTGTTTTCGATTTCTCAATTCCCAAACTATTTTTGAAATGAGAAGTCCAAGCCAGATTTTAATGAACTCCAAGCGACTGAAGTAATATCACACCCTCGGCTTTGTGGCTCAGGTCACGTTGGTTACTGCTTCAAAGAAACTAGGAGTCTGGGAGATTTTCTCTTTTTTTATTATTATTTTAATTGTTTTCACTCCAACAAGTACTAAACCGAGTAACAGAGACTATGTTTTGGTGGTATGAACAGTATTTTTGGTCTGTACTTCAGATTTAAAGGGATAGTTTCTATAGTCATACATGTTTGGAATGGCACGTAGGACATTAAAGCAATCTCTTTAATAAGCTGATGCAAAGTAAAACCACAGCTTTCTGCTTTCTTCACTGAATCCGGATTCTTTTATTAGCAAATGTACATTCATATCACTAAAGCCTTTATGCAAATATGATAACAGCAAACAAAGGTTTGAAGGCTAGCCATTTCTAAACCCCTTGCCCCCTTCGCACGCTTATTATGGGCCACACGGCTGGAAATAATTGGAGCCGTGGAAGCAACAGCCAGATAAGTTTTGAGTGAACGAGGGCAGGGAGTCACGCTACGGGGATGCGAGTGTGCCAACAACCTGCCATGTTTTTTCAGTTTCTCTAACCGCGGAAAAGACCAAGTTTGTTTTTACATCCGTTCTCACACGTGTCTCTCTTCTTCAGTGTCAAGCTGGGGCTGCGTTTACGCTCAGCTGCACTACAAAGCATCTGTGCCATTCCACTGCTTATTATGTTGATTTGTTTTGAGCACAATGAGTATTTGTATGACTGTACTATGACAAAGCTGGGGATGTTCAATACAGAAATGATTTGTTGACATGCAATAAAACAATGCACGCATACTAACAGGATAAAGTGAATACAGAGGAAAATCCGACGGGACTTGCTTACAGGTTGCCCTCTAAGATAACAGTTTTTAGATCGGCAGGACAGCTCACGGGGAAGACGGTGTGGGACATGTTGCGGCGTTCTATCAGCGTAGCCACGGCTTCCCCTAAATCCAAGTGGTTCAGGTACCCGGGGGCCATTCGGTCTGGGGCCGCCACACCCGTATTGATTTTCACCTGATGGAAGGTATATAAAAGACAAGGGAACAAATATGAGGAAATACTTCCCTGACATTTACTTAAGCACATCTACAGTGAGTGTGCGTGTCGTGGCCGGGATATAACCCCAGGAGTGTTTGAAGAGACACACCTGGTTGAGTTTGCATGGCACCTCAGGGTACTCCTCACGCAGAACCTGACAGAACGCCAGAGCGCTGGCTGCACCGATGGTCAGGAACCCTGTGCCCGGCATGAGCAACTTCTCTCCAGCTCCTCCTGGATCAAACAGCGGGAATCATTTACTTTTTTTGTTGCCACATCTGCATAATGCCATTCAATTCTATTTCAGTTGTTTAATGTTTTTGCCATCTAAATCGGTTTCTTATTGAACATCGCTCTCTGAACAGATATATTTATGTGTGACCCTCGACCACAAAACCAGTTGTAAGTGCCATGGGTATATTTTTAGCAATAGCCAACAATACATTTGTATCGGTCAAAATTATCAATTAGATAGATAATTTTAGATATTTTCAATAAATATATCAAAACTTAATTTTTGATCAGTATTATCTAAGGACTTTGTTTGTACAACTTGATTCTTGTGCATCCCCAGAATCCAGATTTTTAAATAGTTGTATCTCAGCCAAATATTGTTCTAACAATCCATGCATCAATTATTTATCATAATATTTCAGCTTTGAATTGATGTATAAATTATATTGATGACTCTTTTTGTGGTCTAGGGTCACTTATTTTCAATCAGTCAAACCGATTATTTAAAAAATTAAATTGGAAAGGTTCTATTATGGATTCTATTATTTTTTTAATTTTTCTTTTTTTTTTTTTGCAGTGATGGCAAAGAGCTGTCAAAAGAACCTGAGTGTAATGATCATTTTAATAACATAAACTTTTTCTACTGTAACAAACTTGGAAAACAGAAGGGTAAATGTTCTTAACTGAACTATAAAGAACCTTTATTTTTTTTAAGAGTATAAGCATTCCTAAAAATGGAACCACTTATCTTTCCATTAATTTTTGTTTTATTGATTTGTGTCTTGAATTTGCTGAGTGATGAATGCCTACTTTAGTACATTTTGTAATCCTCATTTAAATGCACTCCATATATATAACTAAGCATATGTTTTGCTAGACAAATCGTGATGTACCTGTGATGAACGTGTAGGTGCAGTTAGGATCATCTCTCACCAGGGGAAAGAACGCTTTCCAAGACACAAAGGTGCTGAAAAGCAGAGTCTCAGTAACCTGTTGATCAGAGACAAATAGTTTTGAGCAAATTAAATGATGATGGATCATTTGCAGAAGCAGACCCAAGGATGAAAGTTTAGTTAGAATGCACAATGGGGATAGTGAAATGTTGTGTGCCATATAAGCCAGTATAACAAATAGCTGAAAGGGATCAATATTGGGATTAATATTTTAGAGGGGTTTCCAGGGTAAATGCTGTTCTCTCACCCAGTGCAGTTCTTTGAGGGGTTGGGTGTGAGGTGGACCTCCCTGCCACCAGCTGAAGCCCAGAGAGGACACCACATCTGTGATCTTACCCACAGACTTGAGCAAGGCCTGTTTCACCTCCTCTACTCCTTCTTCTGAGCCTGATAGATTGGGAGGGCATTTCATCACAATCAATCCAAAATCAATGAGACCTCAAAATGTCTAGAGTTGCAAAAACAAAAAACACGCACAAAAAATAGACTACTTACCAACATTTCCCACTAAAGTGGTCAGGTTACTTTTTGTGCTAGGTGAAACAAACCCCTTGAGTTTCTCCAACTTGCTGCTGTCTCTGGAGATCACAGCAACCTTGAAACCTAAAAATGCATTTGCACGGCAAAGACTTGAACACACGCAATGCAGAACTTAAAAAAAAACAAAAAAAACATTTGTGCAAAGAAATGTATTTTTTATCATTTAAAGTAAAAGAAATACAAATTTATTTAATAACATAACTAAATTGCAGAATCAAAATTGACATCTAAATTAATAGTAGTGGACATATAATTGTTTTCCTAAACATAACTGCACTGGATCTATTTTCAACAAAGCAATGTGTTTAGGAGTGGAGGGCTATTCTCATTTGCTTAATAATAATAATAATAATAATAAACAGTTACTTGATATAAATGATAATCATAAAAATAATAACAAGTATAAAATGATGCTTAGCCTACTATTATATCAAGTACTTAATTAAATACTTAATTTGCTCTTACCTCTGTCCAGGAGAGCTTTCACTATCCCGGAGCCGACAGTTCCTGCTCCACCGAGCGCTAAAACCACCCTGTCCCCGTTTGACATCGTGTACACAACCGCTGCAGCAGTGCAGGCGTCTGAGATTGATTATGCTTTATGGGCTTCATGTCTCGTGCTGCTCAAGATCTTTAAATCGAACCGCAGCAAGAATACCACGCCCCCTTCGAAATAACACGCCCACCTAATTATGCATTCTTTTATCATTTAATTAAACTACAATTTTAGAGAAACTATTTTTCAGAAAAAATGAATGTTGCAAATGGAAAAGAAGTGGTATAATGTAGTGAATAACAGGAATATCATCTTGTCAGCAGGAAGGGTTTCTAATAATAAAGTTTGATATCAGGGTCAGAACTGATATTACCAACAGTTTCTATCATAATTATAGCGCCCTCTTGTGACCTACCACTGGTACATACACTAAATTGAACGATCACTGCAAGTAGGATAAACTGCTATATACGTGTGAATTATTTTGGCTATTTTATTCACATAATGGAAGATGCTTCTGTTTTTTAGACTTGGAATAAGGGATGTGGATGTCAAGATTGATATGGAATACTGGTCATAAAGTGAAAAAAACTTAATTTTTTACTGTATTTTGTAATGAAAAAATGCACATGTACACCGTTTTATTTTATTATTATATGTATATATACAAGTACAAGTGCACTTGTTTAATTGTTACTTATTTAGTTTCTAAATGACACTGCAACCCTAAAGATCTTCACGTGAGCTGAATACGGAAGTGATGTCAAAAAAGTTTATCCACCGGGAAACAGCGACGTTGTTCAAAGCAGTTGGTGTTGGACGTTGACCGTTGAACAGGTAACAAATCTACTTTGATTAATTCGTTAAGTTTTATGTGAACGGCGTTGTTATTTGATTTCCATGAGTCAGCTGGGGAAAAAAAAGCTATCAACGTTACTAATGGTGGTTTTGGTTGGAAGGACACACAATCTTTAAAACATGTAGCGTAGTTTATGTTTGTATTGTTCACCAATGTGCTATACATTCAATATAAATCTAAAAATATCTATTTTATATAACTACAGACTTAAGACGTTGGTTTTATATTGTTGACGGAATTGTAACGTTGCCTTCGATCTTGGAAAATCACTTTCACTTTAACTTAGTCTGTTGATTTTATAAGTAGTATTATAGATGGTTTTTAATAGTCTAACGTTACATTTCCACATATATTCAATCACTAGACTGAACTGAGTTTGATATGGATATATACCATCTCTAAATTATATGTAGTTTTTAGTTCTCTTCACTCGGCTATCCACGTAGTAATGCAATGACGTAATGCAAAATAGAAACTTGCTTGTTTGTATTTCTTTCTTGTAAGTGATTATTGTCACGTTTAATGATTACAATTTGTTTGTCAATTAAATAAACTTACAATGTTGTTTCTTCTAGGATGAATTCTGCTTATAAAAAGACGGATGGTCTCATGAATAGGTACCAGACTAACTTGGAGAGACGAATTGAAAAGGGGGATCGAAGTTTGGTATGCAAGGATGAGGATTTTTGTAAGGAAGTCGAGATGTTCCTTCACGATGGCAATGCCCAGAAGATACACAATGTACATGGATTAGATTCACTGGCAGTGATGGAACAATCTCTCTGTGCATTTCCATCTAAAACTGGCCAAATGCGGCTTGAGAAACTTTCAAAGGCCTTTGAAGTGTTGGAGCTTGCGGCATTAAACCTCTACATCTACCCCTGGAGAAGAGAGTACAGACTGCTGAAGGTATGTTGAAATACTGGTGCTCCACCTACAGAGCTAGGTTTTATACTGCCTCAATGACGTTGTGTTTGTTTTCACTACCTTAAAATAGTCTTTCTCCTCACCAGATGTTTTCAGGTATGTTCACCCATTTGATCAAACCTGCACTGACAGTTCAGCAGGCTAAAGAGCTGTTTGGTTTGCTAGGATACCAAGCTTTAAGTTTGAAGGAAGAACAGGAGTTGTCGCTGAACTCCAAACTCGTTCCTGCTGATTATTTACTCAGTCTTGCATGTGGCTTCTTCACTGCCCGGATGGAGTGCCAGCTGCTACTTTCGGCCTTGGGCTCTGTGGACAGAGATGTGGAGTGGGTCCTACAGCTAGTCAAGGAGAGGCAGGCGGGCCAGAGTCTTCAGGTGGCGTTCGAGAACACCAAGAGAAAGTCAGATGCTGCCAGTGTTTCAGACGCTGACCTGGATCTGTACACAGAGCAGGCAGGTGCTCCTCACGCGATGTCCATTTCTGATTCTCCACCTGAGTCTTCTCATATGCAGCCCAAAGAGAAGCCTTTGAACCAGACTTTACAGAGAAAGCCCTCACAGTCAAACACAGAGAATGAGGATGCAAAGTGGGGAAACTCATTCGTCAATCAAAACTTTGCTGAAGATCAAACTGAAGGTGATGCCCAGAGACAAGCAGCAGCAAAATTGTTGTGCAACTGTATCACTCCAGATCAGTTGTATATTTACGAGTGTGAGAATTGCAAAGATATGCACAGTTCACAGTGTGCTCGTTTTGAAGAGTGCAGGTTTAAAAAACATTCTTTAGCACTATGCTCAAACAACGCTGAAGAGCTTTATTTAGCACAAGACCAGATTACATTGGCCAAGGAGAAATCAAAAGATTCTCTAAAAACACATTTTTGTATGAATGTTTCTAATTCTGATTCATTTCTGGTGTGCTATGAATGCCAGTTGATCCATGATCACAACTGTAATATTATTAAAATGTGCAACTTAAAACTACACAACGTGCAACCAACAGGAAAATTGCAACCCCCTCAAGAAGAAAAAAGGAGTTCCCAAAAGAGGGACACATGTCTTTCTGCTGCACATCATAGGCAATTCTCCCAGGAAACGGGTGATTCAGAAAAACCAATACCATATCACGATTATTGCTGGAAGAGTGACCAAAATTTGGCAAAAACTGTATGCTTCACTTGTAAAGTCTTTCATTTCTCTGCGTGTCCTGATGAATGGCTGTGCTTTCAAAAACACAACATACAACATCTTAAAATGCTCTGCGTTAGTTGCTCAAGCACAGAACTTAGCGCCTTATGTAGATATTGCAGTGCTGTGTATTGCAAACGGTGTTCCTATAAAAATGCCCTGATGTGTGGGTGTGGAAAGACTTTCCTCAGCTCTACTTCTGTTTAAAACAACATGTCAGCGTTTACCATGTCTGGCTGAGGACACTGTTTTTAATCCCCACATTAAGCCTGTGATTATTTTTGCTAATTGCACAATATGAAGTCTAAAATATTGGGTAATATAAACATGACAATCTGTTACACTATTATCAGCAGTGTCTTGACTGGACATGACAGGAGCCAAATATTACAGGAAAGTAACAAAGTTCACTGTAGAGTCTATTACTAATCTATATATCATACAGTAACATGGCTCATAACTGTCTGTTACTGATGGGATTGTGTGATGGCCAGTCCAATATTTGATGTATTCAGTTATTGGTATGATGAAAACTATGGCTTTGGGTCTTGACAACAACTCCAACCAATCACTGTGGTTTAGAGTGATATACTGCCATATCATTATTAAATGTAATGTACATGGCTGTTATTATGATTGTTTAATGGAATAAATATAAAAATAAAGAAACCAAAAACAGAAGTTGTACTTTAAGCGTGTACTGTACTTAAAATAATTCCAATCGAATTCAAAATATTACTATTACATAGTGGTCATACATATTCTCATATTTCTGACCAGGAATGCTAAACTGCCTAAAATGTCCAGGTTTTGGGTTTTTTTCTCCTATTGTACTGTCTATAGTACATATGTGCATGTATTTACACTACTTTGATTGTTCTCTGTAGATCCCACCTTCTCACCTGCCATGATTGGTCAATTATGTACAATGCCTGTACACTAATAGTCTGAAAACTGTTAATTCATTACCATCAGAAAGTATGAAAACAAAGCCAAAACCTGTTCAGTTTAAACAAAAAGGAGGACATACTGGCACCCTATATAACAAAAAATGTCCTATTGCAGATGAAGTTATTTCCGTATGCTATCTGCAAAGGCAACGTGTAATCTAGCTTGTCTGTAAACACCCAGTGTTGAAATGTGAATAAATGCTTGTTTAGATAACCTAGGAATGACAAGAACATCCATTTTCTCTGAATTCCAAAGGTAAGTTATTCCCAAAAGCTTTATTCATTATACTCTTCCCATTTTACATTGATGAAGGTTTTACTGTCCATGCGATCGATATATAACACTCCGTTCAGATGATCCATTTCATGCTGCAGGATTCTGGCTGGCCATCCACTCGCCTGCCAGCTGACTGGCTCTGCTCTCTCATTAAGACCTTTGGAAAGAAGAAAAACATTTTCTCTTTGATTTGATATCTTAAGAACATCAAACTGTAAACCATAGTATGTTTTTGGTCATGGTATGGGTTACTTAACACATATTCCCCCAGTTTTACAGACCAGATTTAAGCTAGTCTAAAAAACATGTTTGAACTGTAAATATCTTAAAATATGTCAAGTGTCATTGTTGCATTTTTTTCTTTTAAGGGTTTTTTATAAAAGTTGCTTAAATATCTAAATATACCAATGCCTAGTCCTAACTTAAGCTATGCCCCATTGTTTAAACCGGCCATTGAGTCATCTTATTTATTTTGGTTTTTATATATGTACCTGAGACTTCTACAGACACATAGCGTGGAACAGATGCTGAAAACCCACAGATGCTTTCACAGGCCTCTTGGAAGATGACAGTGCGTCCATCTAGTACACGTAACTGTGGGTTTACGAAAATCATAAGAGGCACTGCCACCAGACCCCGAGCTTTAATAGAAGTGACTGAGCTGTCCTCCAGCATTTCCTTTGGATACTCCAAGGCTAATATTTGTAGAGGAACACCAATTTGGGGTGCGCTTAGACCGACACACTCGAACTTCCTCATCACCTTGACCAGGGTCTTTATGACCTTCTGCACTTCTGGGCCCTGAATGGCTCCGGGTTCCACCGTCGCAGCCTGTGAACGTAATACAGGATCTCCAACCTGACACACATGATTGTATGGAGGAGCTGGTGCACCTTTGATTATCCTTTTCATGTACTGTAAGTAGGAGCGCATCTTGATGTTGGTAGAATGAGTATGCTGGGATGCGGTACATGTGAATGGTGACCAAGGCAAAAGAATCCGAACTGTTTTTGAAAGTACATAATTTGTCTGACTTTTTAAGACACAATGTGAAAATGTCCTGCAGTGCCTGAACATGACTGACTAAAAAAGCTTCTCTTGTCACCTGGGGAGAAAATATCATTAATGCAATAAACGTGAATTAATCAAGTTTTATTGTGACTTATAAAGCTGAATGCACATTTAAATTTACAAATACATAATAAGCAGTAGAGCATTTTAATAAACAGAAAGAGTGAAATAAATGATCAAATGTGAGTTCTATATATTTATTGATATTAACAATGACACGATAAAACAAGGATTTTAAGAAATTTAAATCGCTTTTATGAGCAAGTGTCAGTACTCACCAGCACTCTAATAATTCCTTATGTTGGAAAATATTTTAGAATTTCCCTTCCAAATGTCTTTAAGCGGTTAGAATAATTTCAATGTGAGGACAGGCCATTCCGGGAAATGTTACTGAGTGACACCGACGACAGTTTGTCTTTTCTTCAAAATAAAAGTCTCTAAATTAAATAAAAGTTATGGAATTAATAAATTACATTAAAACTTGTTATAAAGTATCTGTGATGAGACATTCGTGTCTTAAAACATAAATGACAACGACACAAAAAAAATGCATTTTAGTGACATTTTTCCTTAACGTTTACAACTTCCTGTTCCGTTCTGTTTCAAAAGTCACGTGACAAAGTCAGCGTGAGGATTGTTTACACGTACGTTAAAAGGACACTCCTCCGGTCATATAAAGGCATTAATCAGCGATCTACGTTTTCAATCAAACAAATCTTGCCGTTAACACAGCCTTTAACGAAAAATATATTAAATATATATATACGTTTTTTCCACATAAGTAATTGTTTGTGTTGCATTATGGCAGGATGTTAACAGTAGACTTTGTCTTATTTATGCATTTCTATGCTGACAGTTATTTTTAGTCTATGTATGGTGTAGAAAATAGATTTTATCTTAACCTTAGTATTTGTTCTTTATAAATGAAAGTGAAATTGGGGGCGATCACGTGTTTGTAGTAGGGAGAGCGATATCCAGAGTACGTACTACATCCGTGATTAGATGAACATGGCGCAGGGGAAACAGGCCATCGGTGGACTGTAAACAAGAGGAAATTTTGGGATAACATCGACATCGTACCATGCACGTGTGAAATGGTCTCAATCTCGATATACTGGACCACTTGTTCTGCTTCATTGATGACTACGAGGCGACAGATTGAGTGCAACACATCCAATTGCATTCATAAACATTTCTATAGGACTTCAAACCCCTGAGCATTCAGTGTTTGGATATTTTAAACAAAAAAAAGAGCCTTGTTTTATTGTGGATGGCATCCGTGCACGACCAAATGGCTGCAACTGGAAAAGTCAAACGGAGTAAAGATCTGCCCCAGGGCGTTGAGAGGTTAAAAGAGGAGCACAGAAAGGTCAAGAGCAACGTTTATTTCATATACCACCAATGCATACAGGCAGATATCAAAGCTGTATGTCCTTGCACGCGATCAATCATCAGCACCGATTCATTTGTCGTGTGTTTATGTTGTTTTTGCAGTATATTCGCAGTATTACGCGTTTCGTGATCTGGAAAGTTCTTTGTGTATCACGTGTTGCTGTTGGCTAGCTGGTTGCAAACAGTTAACGTTATTTTGCTTTGGTATATTGGGATATTTCTGCTACTTTGCAATAAAATGCGCGTATATATTTATAAGCATTTATCTCAGTAACGTTAACCGTTAATTATTCACGTATGGTAGGTAAAACAATC
Source organism: Enteromius trimaculatus (assembly GCA_032361065.1). Lineage (NCBI taxonomy): Eukaryota > Metazoa > Chordata > Actinopteri > Cypriniformes > Cyprinidae > Enteromius > Enteromius trimaculatus. The sequence continues at coordinate 13,442,320 of JAUMHP010000073.1, read as the reverse complement.
TTCTTTCCAGCACGTTGTCCACGCTGCCAAGCGCTTACAGTACTGTTACAGTAGGTACTTTACATGCTGTGAAGGTATGGGTTAACTGACCTATTTTTATTTGCATGAACAAAATACTACAAACAAAGGTGTTGACATTGGAGGGTAAACCTCAGCTGGCCAGATATGAAAGATACATTTTGTACTGCTTCAATTAAAAACAACAAGACTGGAAGAGTCTTATTTAGAATATCTGTAAAGTTCAGTGTTGCACTGCCCACAGCAACACGTCTTTAAGAAGAGAGAAAAACGATGAGAAAAACAGAACTGCTGATGCTGTTAGACATGCTATATATTGTTTCATTACTAGGGCGAATCTCTTAAAAAAGACATACCTGGCTCCTGTTGCACCTCAGTATGAAAGAAATCATACTGTATTTACATTTCTTAATCATTAATTTCTGTAGATATGTTGCATGAGGAAAATGAAACTTAGTTTTTATCACATTAAGATCATTTGATATTTTCATAACAGAGAGAGAGAGAAGAGAGTTCCCGAAATACCCTCAAGGGTATGCAATGTATAATATAGGGCAATTATTATAAAATGAATATGTGCAAATAATCCTAATGTACCTAAAAAGCTCAGTATACAGATTTTTACTGGCGCAGACATTGCCGTTAACATGCATTACAGGGTACCTTGTCTCAGCATTTCTTAAAAATTGTTCATTCTCTTTATAATGAGCAATTCGCATAGTTTAGCAGTGATTGTCTGTGGCATTTTGGGAATCTCAGTGGTTATGAAATGACAAATTGTATCTGTTTCCACAACAGGTGGTGAAAGATTGCAGAAATCAAATTGAGCACTGGTGAGTGTTTAACATGTCTCATCTTAGACATGCATAACGCTGTTATCAATGCATCATGTCAGTCTTTCTCAGGCCGTGACTATCCGTTGATGCATTTTAGCTTGTCATTGGTTGTTTATTGGCTTTTGAAGGTTTAAATTTGGAACAGAAATGCTATTTATACTTTAAATCACTGTATAGATGTTGATGGTTATGACGAGTTTTGACAGGCTTTTGTTATATTCATTTTCAGTGTTTTAAAAAGCTAAGTAGGTAGAACAAAAATAGAACTTTTATGTCAACAAACAAACAAGTTGCTTTTAAGTGATTGATTTTTGTCTTTGACTGTCAGGAAAAAAGTGGAAAATGACTATGATTCTCTTCAAGGCCGCCTCAGGAGTTTGCCTGACAAGTTGTCTTATGATATTATGGTATGATGTCACACTTCAATTACTGACACACCCAAATTAATCTTAACATTTAGATACACAATTTTAATGCCTGAGCAACAAAACATTACATTATCATCGGAGTATTATTCACACCATTTTAGACCTTTTATTACAACTATACCCATAAGGTTTTAATAATCATTGTTATTCGTTGAGAATAGGAATGTTCACCACAACTATAATGATAGTGACATAGAGGAACAATATCATCAGGTTTTTCTTTTTTTCTTGTTGATGAGCAATTAAAAAATTAACAGCCAATCAAAGCTTGAGCATTTAAAGTGACAGGCAGCATATTTGCAACGCTTGTGTTGATGTTGAACCATTCATAGTTATCATTTTTAGTTTGAGAAGGCCTTAACTTGTCAGATTTGAAAGTGACACAATTGCTTTAAGCCCTGATTGTTTGGATGTTTTTTTTTTTTTACATGGTAGGTACCATTTGGTCCCTTGGCTTTCATGCCGGGAAAGTTGGTTCACACTAATGAGTTAACGGTGCTCCTCGGGGATAACTGGTTTGCAAAGTGTTCTGCCAAACAAGCTGATGTTCTTGTGGAACACAGAAAGAACCGTGAGTTCATTTGTATTCTGTTAAGATTTTCCAGAGACCAGATTTGAATAAGCCATATTAACAATAAACCATGCATACCATATATTTCCAGATGTCAAAAATACACTAGATGACTTGCAGAAAGTGATGAAGAACATTCAAAACAGAGCCGACTTTACAGATGATCTTAAAAAATTGACTGGAGCTGTAAGTGTTCTAACCATGACCTCATTACTGTGTGATATTATATGGAAACTTTATACTGCGGTTTTCTCCTCTGGAAGAAACAATCATATCCACTCTTTTTTTGTTAACAGGATACTGGAGATTTTGTAGACATTAGAGAAGAAGTTCTAAATGAGGACGTTACCAAAGGTAAGTCTAGTTTTTCAGGTTGGTTTGTGTGTTGATTTATCTTCTGTTGATCATTTATCCCCAATTGTGCTTTCACAGGAAAACATCGTTTGGCCCACAAACCCAATTCTAAACCTAAGCAGGAGTATTTGTTGGAGCTGGAAGAGAACGAGAAGAAAGAAGAAGACGAAGAGAGAAAGACAGGGGTGCTTTCAGAGGAGGAACTGTGGGCTCGACTTGATGAACTAGAACGTGAGGAGGAGCTTCAAGATGCGAGATACCGGTAAAATACTGAATTTCCACATAAAAAAATTAAAAAGCACAACTCTTTTTAACATCAACAATCTTAAAGGGTTAGTTCACTTAAAAACAAAATTCTCTCATTAATTCCTTACTCTCGTGTCGTTTCAAACCCATAAGACCTTCTCTAAAATGGCAAAAGACATTAGGCCTAAACAACTGCAGAATTTATTGAAGCGTAGGCATCCTGTTTGTTATACCACATATGCATACCTTTTTAGGTCAATTGAAAATGCAGTTAAACCTACAGAAAAAGCATCCGTTGCACAAACTTTTAATAGAATGCTTATAGATTGTATCTATTTCCTCCCACGTTATACTAGACTGGACAGCACAGACACTAATGGAGAAGACACCACTTCCTCCTCAGAGGAAGAGAAGGAAGCAGATGGTGGCAGTGGTGTCCAGGTTAATGGCCATCTGAAGGAAAATGGCTGGGTACCGACATCTATCACAAGTCAGATGAACGGCACTAATGGCTCACACCATGAGGATGAGGAGGAGGAAGAATGTGACGAGGAAGCAGGCAACGGTCTTCCAACTATCTACTTTTCTCATACTGCGGAATTCAAAAAGGTTAGTAGAGTGCTATTTAAAACATTTTTAGCTAATGTTACGAAGGATGTCGATTTCAAATAAATGCTGTTTTGAACGTCCTTATTCATCTAGGTATCCTAAAAAAAAAAGTATCAGTTTCCACAAAAAATATTAGGCAGCACAACTTATAATAATAATAATAATTATAATAATAATAGTTTATTGAGCAGCAAATCAGTATGGAATGGTTTCTGAAGGATCATGTGACACTGAAGACTCGAGTAATGATGCTGAAAATAAATATAATTATTTTAAATTGTAATTACATTTCAAAATATTACAGTTTTTACTGTATTTTTGATCAAATAAAAAAAAAAAATATATATGTTAATCAGCCTTGGTAACCCTAAAAAGCTTTTTGTCCCCCAAAAACACATTTTTAAAAAATTACTCAATGCTGTCTTAAAAATAAAACGTTTTGCATAATTTGTTCTTTCCATCTCCCCTTTCCCCTGTGAAGGTCAGGATAAATACAGGCAAGAACACCACTCTAAAATTCAGCGAAAGAAATGAACAAAAGGCGCAAGCCAAGCGAAAAAAGAAAAGTGGCAAGAACAACGGCCATTCTCCTCATGAAAGTTACAAGATCACAAGCCCAGCAGACATTTATAGGTAACAGCCTAATGATAAACATCATTCATCTACTTTCATTGGTGTATTTTTTTTTTGTTTGTTTTTATGGCTTCAGTTTCAACACTGTGTTCGCAGGGTGTTTGTGGACTTGGTGAATGGGGAGCCAATACCACGCAAGTCCATTCTGAAGTCCCGCAGCCGCGAGAACAGCGTGTGCAGTGACACCAGCGAGAGCAGCACAGCCGACTTCGAAGAGCGCCGTGCAGCTTTTGGACGCTCGTGGAGCCACGATGACGCCACACACAGTGATACCAGCGATGGCATTACAGAGGAGGAAAGCCCCACTGGAACGAGCCCCCGCACTAACGGACGCTTTGAGGTACAGAAGAATAACTGCTGTTGATTAAATCCAGTCTATATTCTAATGAACTACTGTGTACTTGCATGTTAAATGAGTCAAACAATGCACTTGATGTTTTTACATTGTACCTGCATGTAATTACATTTGTAATTACTGTTGGCTCATCCCTTACACCTTAACCCACCTTTTTAACACATCTAACCTGTACCTAACCTTACACATATCTTACCTTAAACTTTTTTTGAGTGGTTTACAGATATATACATGTTGCATATTGCTTAAAACAATAATACGTGTCACTAAAAATGTTACAAAGTGGAAATTTGGTCATTTTTGCGCTTCTTGCGACCATTTCGTGCATCCTGTTTTTGAAGTTACGTTCGAGCCCGTGACGTAGACGCAGTTTTTTTTTAGCGGTCATTGGCAGTGGACCTGCATTGTCATCATTTTGATCAAAGTGTGGGGATTCTGGTGGGGAGAAGTCATCCACTTCCACACTGCTCTAAGAACCGCTGTAGCTGCTGCTCTCGGTGTCGCTGTCCATCTTGCCAACGTTTGTGTGTTTACATTGTCCGTGTGCAAATTAGCTAAATTTATTCACTTATTGTCACTCCCCCTTTAATGCAGTCTCTGCCTTGTCTCCACACTCTTAGTCTCAGCCTCAGACGTCACGCCCACCGAACGTTGGCTAAACGTCTGATGCATATAGAGATGGGGAGTCGACTCCAAAAGAGTCGATTCCTCAACTCTCACAAGCCCTAGTGTCGGAATCGACTCCAGGTCAGGAATCGACTCCCAGTGTCGAGTGTTTTTTTTCAAGTTCAACACTTTGTA
>JAUMHP010000073.1:13406980-13426504 GCA_032361065.1 Enteromius trimaculatus | reverse complement strand
TTTAAAGGGGAAGTACACAGAACAGAGTGATTTCAAAAGAGCTGTTTATGACAGGGTAAAATTAGCGTTTTTAAAACCATCTTTGAGAAATTCTAAAACAAATTATATTACAAACTTTCCATTAAGACCCTAAATAATCATATTAGCTTTTGGAAAACTGTGTTTGTATGACCCCTTTAAGACACAGAACATTGCATTCCATTTACAGACGTATTTGACTGCTGGGTTCGAGCGCGGTTTAATACATTCTGGGAAGCAGTGTTGCAGATTGGATGGACGATTTCCTGCTTCAAAAGCTCACAAATACCCTCCCAAAAAAATGTGATCTAATGTAAATCAAGGTCCATAAGAGACATTTTTTATCTCAATAAAACAAAATTGTGATGACAATTAGACTACCAAATATAAAAAATATGCAAGCAGCATACGGTCAAAAAAACAAACAAACAAACAAACAAAAAACGGTGCCCTCGAAAAAAACTAAATAATTTTTAATTACAGTCAGAATTCAAATGCAAAAAAGTTTCCAATATAGTGATCATGCACACATTTTGACAGTCAAAACTATAATTCATTGATTCATACTGCATGATAATCCGACATAAATAAAAAATAACAATTTAATGTTCTTACCTTTCACTCTATAATTTCACACAGAACTAGAAAGACTTTGAAGTTTACATTGAACATTATATTATATAACATTGCAAATATTTGCACAGTCGAAAGTAACAAGTCCAGCAGATTTCGATACTAATCTGAACCATATAAAAAGAGAAAAGACTTTTAAAATAGATAGATAGATAGAATAAAAGATTTTTATTTAATTGTGCTCTGATTTCGAGGTTGCAGTGATGAGTCATTCATGTCATCTCTCCCTCAACAGGTGTACTTTATGTTGTGAGAGTTAAAACTACTTGTTTAGCCATTAACACTATACAGTTCTGCATTTAAAAAAATTGAGAAGTGAAATGAGGAAAAACGCCTCAAGACATGTTTTTTAAAATACTGAATTTAAGTGCTGTGGAAACAAAACAATCTGTTTTCAGTGAACGGCCCCAAAAGCCTCTTTAAATGCAATATGGTGTCTAACTTGACTCAAGGCAAAGAGTATATATAGAGTCTTATACTCTATAAAGGACTTTTTATACTCTTTGTATTTCGTGCATGAGCATGCACACATCAATACAGTGCATTTTTGGTTACACTGTACACTAATAATTAATTTTAAGGTAGGTGTAGACATTAATAAAACACATAGCTAGAAGGTAGGAAAATAATTTAATGGTTCACTTTCTGTTGGAGCTGTATCCCTTCTAGTTGGTTCGCTCTGGTTCAGAAATTGTTTTTCTTTTTTTCCATTAAACATTTTTATTAGGATAGAAAACAGCTGAGCTGGCCATTAAATGCAATTGCACATAGCTGGTATCTGCCGCTCTGTAATGCAGATCAGAGCTGGCATTGACGTTGAATGAGAGGTGGCCAAACATGATCATGACAGTCAAACAGAAAGGCCAGACAAGCAGACAGATGTCTGATCAGTGATTTTCAAAACACTATATTTCAACTCCCTCAATGTGTGAATAAAGAGGACAGGAAGTGGCAGTTTGGCAGCTCCAACCAGGAGTGTCACACTGAATCGTGTCCCCTGCCATCTCCGGACGGCTAGCGCGGCCCAGGAGGTCGTGTGAAGCGCTCAGCTCATGCATTTCTGGGACGTCACATCTAAACGCCACCTATGCATACGGCTGAGGCGTGCGGAGAGGGACGATGGACAGGGACGAGACCATTACCACATTTCGAATGAGCCCTGACAGAACATGAGTGGATGCCTTGTCAGATCATTCTGAATACACAATGTCAGAAGTCATGCCACCATGTCAGACAACTCGAGCGGTGGTAGAGAGCTTGCATGCTACAATGTTCAGCTTCTTTCTGAAATCTTGACATGCCTGATATTTTTGCTCAAAATGAGGTCATTTCAAGTGAAACAAGATAGACAAAAAAGCTTTTGTTGGAGACTATAGACTCCTATATGATATAGATTAAATGCTTCTATTTTATATTATTTTCACTTTTAAACAATGTATTTTTAAAATCCAAATCCATACAGAAATCTGATATGCTAAAATATAATACAAAATATTCTACTAGTGAAAATGCTTTTATTTGTAATTATTTTAAATAATGTTTTTATTACAAATCATCAAATGAAATTAGAATCCTAAATATTTATTGTTATTTTCATTATACTGAAATTTAAAAATATATATATATATATTATATATATATTTATTTTAATTCCACATTTTTATTATGGTCTTAAAATTTTTGTCCCTATTGTATACACATATTTAAATAATCTGACAAAGTAAATTTGACCAGAAATACTGGCTGCAAGACATTTTTATGCAACAATTTTATGTTTTTTATTCGTAATAATGATAAATTATAATTATTTAATTTTTGCATATTTCAGTAAGGTTCTGTAGGGTGGCACAGCCAAGATTCAACATATTTAACAGAAAGGTTCTTGTTTCTAAATTCTATCAAGAAAGATAGGGAATAAAAAAAACTGGACAAAACTAAAACTAGTTCTCAGCAAGATATCCAGCTCAGTTCTCTTGGGGGTTGTTTGGTACACTCTAGTGTATAAAAATGAAATATATGCTCTTATTTATACCCCAACAGATCTTGTTTTAGACCTTCCTTTTCTTGCAAATGTAGCTAGATCAGCCAGTGTGTTCTTCTCAAGCGTTTTACTCGGTCAGCACTTCTCTCCGAGTCAGAAATGTTGCTTAAGGTATCACTTAAGGTGTTGGAAAACAGGATCAAATGGATTGATACACAGCTTTTGACATGCTATTTGAGCATGTAGCTCACTATAATTGGTCGTGTCATCATGCATTAAATTAACAATGTATAGTGTAATGCCCTGAAACGAGTGTCTTTTGCAAATCTGTCAGATATCATGCCAAAATGCTCTTGACAGCTGTCTGGGGAAATGTTAGTGAATAGCAATTCAGCTGCTCAAAATATTCCCTGTCCAGCTGTTAAATATGTTGGACTTACAACAACTTTCTTGAGTTTATTAGGCTGATGGAAGTGGATGTAAGGCACCATAGTTTTTCATACGGCTTACGTTTTTTAACTCAACCTTCTATGACTAAATCAATATCATATTTAAGTAAAATTTAAAATATTTAAGCATAAACATCATCCAAATTGATTTAAACTGACTGTATTTCAGCAGTATGAAAATTTTCCCATTCTTTAAGAAAAAGAAAATGACCTTAACCGATACCCTTGTGCTGAGAATAATTCAGCATGTGTGGACTCTGTGGGCAGCTGCCTCGATTCTGTCCCATGAGTGCTCTGGAGCTGTCATAAACTGTCACGTCAAGTCAGGTCTGGTCACAATATGAACTGACACTCAAGTAAGCGGGTGAACATGATTTCCAAGAGGCCATGATGAGATGAAGATTGTGCTAGTTTAGTGATCAATTTATTTTCAGGTTAAGAATGTATATGTTATTAGGCACACTGAAAGTAGCACCAGAACTGAGCTTTGTTTGATGCGTTTAAAGATTATTGATTTACTATTTATCATATTTTTTGCAGGTACTGGCCTATATGCTATAGGTTTTAGAACAGCTAACTTCAGACAAGGTGTCAGACAAGAAATAAGGATGACGCCAGTGCAGTCTGTACAGCATTTCACATCAAATTCAAGCTACTGTTTTCACGTCAACTTTTTTTGGATTGGCACATGTGTCAGAATTCCTGTTCAAACTTGTCTGATCAGGTTGAAGCTTATTGCACTGTCAAACGTAGCTCTCTTCTCATTAGTCTGGGCCCCTTCCCATCAGTGCATGCGCTCAAATTAGATTGACATCCAAACTGTTCAGATATACAAAGCAATTTAGATGATATTCATTAGAGCGATGACATAGGCTGATGTGACTCTGACAGGGAGCACTTCTCTCTCTTTCTCGCTCTTATTTTATTACCACTGAGGCGTGACTACCCCCACTGAATTCACCGTACCAAAGGAACAATAACAAAAAGACACAACAATGTCAATTTAATTCTGCCAATACTTGAAAAACAAGCTAAGGTGACAAAGAGAGCATGCATTTGACATTAAATGTTTAGGCTTGGTATGGTAAGAGTAAAAAAAAATCTGCACTAAATAGGAAGTAACTGCAGCATACTTATTTTGATTTATTTAAAGTTATTTAAAATTAATTCTAATTTTACATTTAAAAAGCCTTTATCCAATCTTGACACAAGGATGATTTTGGATGATTGATTAAAAACAATTATCTTTGAATGTCTTATTAGAATACTCATATAAAATTATTCAGTTTAGAAAACAAGAAATCAAGACAAAAAGACAAGTAGGCTTTTGTTTTTTTTTCAATTGCATTTTTTAAAAAAAGGTTTACTGATTTTTTACATTTACATATATAGATGGCATGCCTCATCCAATGTATGAACATTCAACTAAAAAGATGTAAATTAAAAAACAGTCAAAAATATCTGATTAAATAGTCTGGCAAGAATAAAAATGAACAGGTGATACAAATATTTGGAGAAAACAAAAACATCTGTAAAAAAGCAAGACAAGGCAATTTATATAAACAAAAATGTTAAAGACTTAAGTATTATATACAGTTTTTTAGTTATATATTTATAAATAAATCAGATTTCCTATGCACAAACAGACTAATTATTAGCAAAGGCAAAAAAATAAAAAATAAAGCAAGCAATTTTTTGGAAAATTTGCATAACATCTATGTACAAATGTACATTTTCTCTCATCAGAAGAGAAACTTCCCCCATCATGAGCATTCAAGAATGTTCATAACTTTAAGACCTTTTTATATATAATAGACTTATACTGTGTATCTACTTGGTAAAACTGGTGGTAGGCACCTTAACTTGAAATTACAATATTCATGATCACAAAAGTTTAGCCTGCAAGGCCAACTGTTAATGCAACAATATATCAATTAACTCTATATGAATCTTTACATTAGACTCATATTGTATGTTCTCAAATTAGAGTACAAAAGAAATTCTGGCATACTGTATTAACGGTAAGTTTTTTTGTATATTACAGTGCTGGCAACGGTGGCAACTGCTCCCGACATCCTCTAGCTGGCAGTACAGCAGGAAGAACAGGCTTTATGGGAGGGCTCTTAGAATGCTTTGTAATCCTCCGGTTCAGATCCTTAGAAGTAAGTTTCGCCAAGTCTTTCATTTTAAACCCAAGGTGTGACTCAAGGTGACAGATGTATGTAGAACGAACTTGGAACTGTGTTGCACATTCACTACAGTAAAAAACTGGGTGTCCTGAGTCAACGTTCTTTATGAATTTTGTTCTGCCTGTTCGTCTAAGCTGATATTTCACATTGGCCAGCCAGTGGCTGATGGTTGTCATAGATAGACCTGTTATATGTGATATGACCATCCTTTCCTGGGAACTCAAGTCTGATATCACATACTTTCCATCAGCTGTCTGCCTGAGGCAGGATGCAAACTGAGCCTGCAAAATCAGCAAGTGTTGGGGTTTCCAGTGCGATTGCCTGCCTTTACGTTTATGCACCATCGATGTGTCCTCAGCCTCATCTGAAGTATGAGAACCCTCGATTTCTGACTGCTCTGGTTTACATAAAAGCATCGGAGACTTCAAAACCCGAGAGTCTGAGAGATTGCGCAGCATGTCTGATATGTCAGAGAGGGCATTTTCACACAATGGACTGGCTGGTGTTAAGATTTTGGAACTAGGTGATTTACTCACAGACACACCAGACACAGAGGAACTCAAAGCTTTGCCTGGGAGAGCAGCAGTTCTGAGACACTGTTCACTTTTGCCTTTGGACAAGTCTATCGGCTGGTCTCCGCAAATTTCATGGCAGTCAGAATTCAACTGGCTAAGTTTCGCTGAGTGTCCAGATGGACCGGCAAGAGCGGCCCTTTCAGCCATGCTGTTGCTCATCCTGAGAAGCATGCTCATAGGGTCCTGGACAGGCCTTATTGGTTTGGCAGCTTTACCCAGATGAAGGTTCATAACAGACTGAAGGGCACTTAGAGGACTGACAGAGGGTTGTTTTGGCTCAGGGTGACCAGCATCCTCATACATATCTGAAGTGGGGCGAGTTCTGTAATCCTGTGTGTGCTTCTGAATTTCCCTTTCGTTTGTGTTACACTCAGAGACATTGCTTATAGGTGTGTATGCGCTTTCGGGACTTGGAGATTTAGACAATAGCGATTTCCCATTAGAATTCAGCAGTTGCCGATGTGGGGATCCTTGCCCATTCAAGTCATTTAATTGTCTGTCAAGCTCAGAAATCTTTTCTGTTACTTTCTTTTCCAGTTTGTCCACCTCCTGTACATTAACTGCGGTAGAGGAAGCTCTTGGTGGAGTGCATGGAGGGATCAAATGACTTTTGTCTATGGACTGGCCTTCTTGACTACTGGTCGAAAGTCTTAAAGAAGAAATATAGCCCGAGTTGTTCAGTCCAGGTTTCAGTTGGTTTCGTAACTGATAAGCTGCATGAATGCTCTGGTAACCTCCCCAACTCGGGGCACCCCTCTGTGCTTTGTTAATAGCTGATGTAACTGTATTCTCCAGTGATTTTAGAATATCAAAATCCATTTTAGGACTCTCTTTTAGATCATCTTCTGTTAGGTAATCAGATTTAGATGATATGCCAAATTTCTGCTTAGAGTCACTTATATTTGCAGACTCTTTACAATCACTGTCTTTCTGAGAAGTATTTTTTGGGGTCTTGTTTTTGTCCCCAGTTGCTACAGATGGGAGGGATGGTGACTCCAAGATTCCTGTGGCTAAGAGAGGGGAAGAACATGGTGTACCTGACTGAGACTTGTCAGATTTACTTTTAGGATGAGAAGGCTTGTCTGTCTTTTGCAATGTTTGGGCGACTTTGACAAAGTGCCCGGTCAACATCATATGAGCACTCAACTGCGGCAGAGAGTCATGTGAAATCCCACACTCCATACATTTGAGGTTCTGAGACTTCAACTGCACACCACAGCTTGTCTTCTGATCTGTCAAGTCATCTTTGCTGGTTTGTTCAGAATACATCTGAAAAACACCACAGGCTTGCCCTCCGTTGAGACTTCTTGTCTGTTCTGTGGTGTGCAAAGATTTTGCAACATCCAGCTCCACTGGAACTCTCTTCCTGAAAGAAGACACAACTTTAGCAGCAATTGCTGTTCTTGGCTCTCTCAGAGGAACTTTCTGGTAATGCTTAGTCTTTATCATGTGTACGCTGAGGTCTTGCAGAGATTCAAAAGAGTGTCCACAGTACATACAGCGCAAGACTTTCTGGGCATCTTCCTTTCCCTCCATCTCCAAAATAGAGCGCTTACGGGGCTTGGACCATGACTTGGCACCCTTACTAGTGCTTTCAAGGTTGTCATCACGGTAATGGTCTGTTTCATTCATGTGAACTGTGAGATCAAGAAGCGTGTCATATGATGCACTGCAGCTTTTGCAGTGGAACTTGCTAGCACCAGTAAAGATGGATCCGTAGAGTTTAGTGCTTTGGCGGTAGAGCTGGACAGTGGAGAAAATACTTGGTTCAAGTGCAGCAGGTTGTTTCTGAGAGTACTGTTGAAGTGTCTTTGCGATAGCAGACTGATGCCAGTCATAGCAGTTGCGTCCAGGACTGCTGTTGCTACTACTGCTACCACTGCTACTTGCCGGTTGTTCGTCCGCTTGAGGTTGTGAGGAATTCAAGCTCAAAAAGGACCAGTAGGGATTATTAAGCAAGCTTTTGTAAATATCCTTCATCTGTTCTAGACTGTCAGTAATACATACTGAACTCTCAGAACGGTCTTTTAGAAAGTCTGTTGTGGCCTCCTCCTTATTTTTGATCGGGGTGCTGTCTGCATCTGACGTGGGGTCACTAGATTCACTTATGTGAGATTCACTGTCAACATCATGACCTGACAGCTCAGCGGTAGGGGAACCTTGTTCATCCGCTAGGTTATTGAAGTCTTCTCCCAAATCACTTTCACCCTGTTGTTTCTTCTTGGTCACTGAGCAATCACTTTCAGTGCCTTCGGTCTGTATGGTGTTGTCCTTAACATTCTCTGAATCATAAGCTAGTGGAAGAAAAAGAGAAAAAAATATTGAATTAATGACACATAAACTGAGCTGAATGAAGTAAACATACAAAACAATAATTTAACCCAATTATATTCTTTTAGAAATTAAAATGAATGGGCAACATCCCACACAATCTTAAACTGCAGTACAGGCAAATCACCCTGAGCAATTGAAGTACTCCACTGCGCTGGCCAACAACAGTCAAAGTGCAAATCTGAATTGCAATTCTGCATCCTGTTGTCTGCCTCAGTTCAAATGCAAATCAAATTCAAGAATTGAATTACAATAAAAAAAAGGCATTCATTTAACTCTGAATGGAACTAGAGCATCCACAAATGACAGAGGACCAAAAACTAGATTTTAAACTAGTCTGATATAGCCCAGTCAAGGGAACATCAAATATTTTTATATAAACGTTTGCTGTTAAGCACATAATCAGGTTATTTACAAGAGGTTGCATCTGCTGCCATTTGGCCCACCTCTCCACATGTCCACATTTCGACACACCTGTGCACATATGAAGAGACAAATAGATAAAGGGAAAAGGTGGACAGATAGATTGAGAGGTTAAGGGGAATGACATAAGATGGCGGCACATAAGCCACCTGTCACTTTGAATCCCACCTGACGACTGTTCACCTTGGACAGGTGACGTGTTGTGAGAAAGGTGTCTGCTCGAGCACCTCCAGATGACAGATCCAAGGGGACACGGTCGCCCTTCTCTCTGCCAGCTGCCCTCACACCCTCAAAAGAGCCCATCCACCACCGTCCTCTGGGACTGACGATCCCGTCTCCTGACAGCCTGTCCCCTGCTAGTTTGACACTGTCACTCTGACTCTGTAAGTGGAACAAATGCCCTCTTGAAAGCCATACCAACATCCCCGTCTCTGTTCCACTCTATTCACTCTTGTTTGTGTGCGCATTTGTGATTATGTTGCTCATGTCAAAAGGAAAACGCTTGACATGTGAGATGTTTGGAAATACAGCAGGCCTTGAATTACAAGCTAACATGGTGTGCCGCCACAAGTGTGATTTAAGTGCACTGAGGCACTCTCTTCCTTACCCTCTCTTACAAGATCCACCACAGTCCTGACAAGAGTGTTAAAGCACAAATAGCTCTCATTTCAAATGATAATACACAATCTCAGAAGCCTGCGCTTCTCTCATTTAGCCTCTCACTGGCTGTCAGCCAAGCGGCCCGCAGGATGGGGGCTCTAAAGGATAACTGGCAGGTGCAGGCCAGTCTTATCCCCTCTGTAGATTTGGATTGTCACTAGGTATCCATTACTTGCCAATCTCCTCTGATCGTGCCCGACAGCCTTGATCAAAAGATGTCATTTGAACGGCCTGATTTGGCATGAACTCCAAAGCAGCTCGAAAAGAGGGTGAACCAGGTGTAACTACAATGACATGATCATTTTCCTGCCCTCTCATATCCCTGAGACAATTACGGTGACACACTGAGGGTCCACAATGGCAAATTGCTTTTTTCTTGCACAAATGCCAAGGACTACAAGAGTGTAACTTTTTTGGAGGGATTTTAAACCAAGTAAAATATAAAACGGATATCATTACTGTGAGGTGAATCAGAATAAGTCAGCTTTAACCCACTGACTTTGTTTCTGTACATAACACAGGCCTGCCCTGATACAAAACCTAGGGACCGGAAAAGTTCAGAAGATACTTTTTAAAACGTAACCTAAGAAGAAACCATATACTCTCACGAATTAGTATGTGCGTATCAAAACCCAAGCCCACTAAATTTGAACACAATCTTTAACCTTCAATGATTTATAATCCATCTCAGGAGGCACCTACCATAACCAATTATTCTCAAAAGGCTTGATTGACAGCCTGGTGATTTATTTAGCTAATAAAATGTGATGTGTGCAATGAGTTCTAACAGATCAGAAATCCCGGAGACTTTAGTGGCACTCGCCTTGTTTGATTTATGTAACTATTACATTTGTCTCTATATGATCAGTCATTATTCCCCTCCACCTTACAGACAAAAACAGCACCAATGACATTTGAATTGGAACATCAAGTTCTTTACGCAAGAACCTTTGGTTAATGTGAGTGCATAATTGCTTACTCTAAGTCAAGACATGATTACTGTTAAAAGTAGGCATATTTTGTTAATCCCATCTAATGTGATCCTCTAAACTGTCTAGATCATCCATTTTTTACATTAGCGCTTGTTCATTTTGACGTCATTGCATTTAATGCCATATGCAGTTCTTGTTAGGCAACACTGCAATAACACCCAATAAGATGATTGCTCAATTTGAACAAAGCTTTCAGTCCGTAAATACTGTAGCTTTTCATCCTCAGAGCTCACATGACTCACTCACAACCTCATAGTGAGATACAGATTGAGGCTAACTGTGAGAATTGTTCTTGCTTGAGGCCATGCTAATGTGCAACACATGACACTTTGATCAAAATAAAGCAGCGTTCAGGCAACATGTTGAGATGCCCCTGTGCCAAAAATAGCGTGTTCTTTGCTGCAAATGAAGCAAAGAAATGTGTAGTCAATCAAAGTGGGCAGTCAAATCAAGACAGAAAAAGAACTCTGGGTGCATAATGTTGTCCTGGGTCTTGCCCTTTCTGCAGTGTTTTTTTTTTCTCTGCTGGAGAAACTTAAAACTGACCATTTAGAGTAAATTCGGGAAAGCAAACAGTCTCTGCTGACTGGAATTCCACCGACCACAAACGTCCTTTCAGGGGAGATCTCTCTCTAATTATCACTCTGTGTGCCTTTGATTCCTTTCCCCCCTTGACAACAGTGTGTCTGATGTGCCTCAGCTGCCAAGAGTGATTGGCAACAATTCTTTGTGTATCTAAGCCAGCAGCTGCTGAGATGATGGCCCAGCATCAAAGAACTCAGTGAGATGGATGGCACTCATAATTCTACTCTGCAGGGACAAGGTGGGGGAGGTTGGGGGCAAAAACCAACATCAAAAAAAATCCCCCAGACTGTCACCCACCCACCCCCAACCTTTCAAGCAAGGCTTTGTCCCCGAGTTACCCTCCTTTAATAAGCTTCCGATAACTAGGAATTGAGTTCACCAATAATATTGAAAGGGTTTGTTTGGAATACAGTACTGAACTCCCAATCTTATCCGGCAATGACCACCCGCTGGACAGCTGGTGTCTCATAACAAACACAGAGAGAAAGCAAAGCTATCCATCATAGAGAGGACATCTAAGGCCCTGTGCTCTGTCTATGCCTCTCTAACTCTCAGGTTACAGGCTTACACAGCCGTCCAAATAATATTCACTGTGATAAATGGTCCTCTAAGCCGCCTACCTCTCATTAATCTCTTTCTTTAAAGGAGCATCCATCATGGAGCAGGGCTAGAGCTGTGGGAGAGAACGCTAGAGTTCATTTACAGGCCAGCTGAGCTTGAGTGATGCATGTCATTTTAAGCTCGGACGGGAATGCGCAGACGTGAACACGTACAAATGTCCAGAAACGCCAATACCCACACACGAAGGTGGATACACGCATAGATGTGCACTCTTGAAAGACAAAGTCAATGATTGATGGACTGACTGACTGACTTAAAATGTGGTTTGGTAGGAAAACATTTCGAAATGCGTAATGCAAGACTTTCGTTAAAGTAGAAATCATCAGGCATTAAGCTAAATTAGAACTCATTAGTTGTTTCACTTGCTCAACACGTAATATATCTCAGTCTGTCATCGACTGAGGTCTCTACCCAAACAGAGCTTTCAATGACTTAATGACTTAACAGCTTAACTCAGCAGTGCGACAATTTATTAAATTTTCTCGCCTGTGTCACTTTCCTTTAGCCTAACGACAAACCCTATACAGCACCGCCTCCGTTTCCCTTTAAACGTCTGACCTGTATCTCTGACTTCCCAACTTTCTCCCCAGCCTTTTCTGTCTAATTCTCAACAATATTTCTTCTTTCTTCCCTCCCTTGGCGTCTCGGAAAGCCTGCGTGATAGATGACATGTGTCAGGATGCCAGAAGTAAAGGGTGGCAGCGTGATTAACGGCTCTGTTGAAAGGGTAATTGACGGTTTGGCATTGTGCTGATCTTCTCCACCAGGGTTTGGTTTCTGGACCCCTGAGGACCAGACTGACTCATTTTTCTAAAATGGACCGCAAGCTAAAAGCCACCTCCCATGAGAAAAGAGATGGATTCTTGTCTTCTTAACTGAAGATTGATGTCTTCATTGTCAACACAGCAAAGTAACATTCATATAAGTTTACAACCACAATAGACTGCTAGTTCAAATGAGAGTCGGACGGTAGGTCAATGTGATGTTTTTGTGAGGGGCATACAGTGAAATAATGAGTGATACGGCTGTCCCGATATCACAATTTACCTTTACGACTTAAAAATTATGATGTCAGACTTTCACAACTCTCAAGGTCAATAACTCACAATTCCTTTTATTTTAATTACAAAGCACGGATACTCTTAAACCATTGGCTAGTAAAAGACATCTACATCTAGTTACCTATGACTTCCAAAGGAATCACGGTGATGGACAGTTTACATTTTTCGGTTTAAAAGGATCGTCGCGACAAACGCATCAATACCAGTTATGAACACATTAAACTTATGAACACGTCATCTGTGTGCATGTGCGAAATGTGTACCCAGGAATGTTAAGATTACTTTAATCTTTTGTCTCAGACGCTGCGTAAATCAATGGGGTTCTCGCAGTTTTGAAGCCGTTGGCAGTGATTACAGGCATGCCTGGCTGGAGAGGTATGTTGACACTGGTTAGGATTAGGGAATGGTGGGCCTCTATGGTTTCCTGCCCTTTCATCACTGCCACCATCAAGCCCAGCTCCTGCGTCACATCCACGCATGACTGATGGCCGGTTGTCCGGATGACCTGCCTCGCACCTTAGATCTGACAGCGACTGATTTTAGCCTTAGAAAGAGGGAGAAGGCAGGGCCTGGAGTCGCGCCCAATAGAGCCTGAGAACCGAGAAGCTTTTTGGCCGGGGCGGCCTGTGGGATTTGCGGAGGCGTGTCCGATTAACTCACATTATCAACCCACACACAGATGGAGAGAGATCTAACTAACTGAGTTGAAGCAAAGTACAACTCTCAAAATAGATTTGATGTCTAATCTGTCATTCCAAATATGCCTCAAAGACAGATGAAAACATTCATTTCGGAAAGACTGTAGGTGTTTCCACATGTTTGTCTTCTCATAACAGTTCGGAATCATCTAGATTCCAGACTGGCACCAAAAAGCTCATTTGTCACATAAAGGTGCTAAATTGGGTTATGACAATAGGAAAGGCCAGCAGGAGTGACTAATATCAACTTGATTACATCAAGGGAGCACAAACCTAATATGACTTGGTGACAGGCGCATAGCTTGTCAACTCCAATCACTGCACCTGTCAGGAATCCATCAAGTTTTCAGCTAATTAGGTGTGCTCAAATTAAGCAAAGCAAAATGTTTCTTTTTACAGAGCTGTGAGAGGGAGAATGATTGGGAAAGAGTATATTTCTCTATGAACTCTTGTTAAGATTTCATCTACAAGATTGATATTAAGCATCCCCTACACGAAGAACGATGCATCAGAATCAATAAGTTTAAAGTAACAGTCCTATTTTCAGTGGCTCAGTGTGTGACTAAATGCATACCTGTAAACCATAAACTCACACTTGTAAACCACACGGTCACCACTCTACAGAGTGCCTAAGAGTGAAGTTTAGAGGAGCATACTGATGAAATAAAAGCCCAGGCAAGCTTATGGGAAAAAGAAGGAGAGCACTCACATGGCCTTGCTCTGATTGACCATTAAAGCCTTTGATGGATGAGGCTGTCACAAGGATAACAATTAAATCCAACATGAGACAAAGCTGTTCTGACAGGCCAGTCTAACAGAGCAAGCCATACCCCTCCATTAAACTCCACATCATCTCTGCCTCAAACACACACACAAACAGTGAAGGCTATATAATAATGGCTTTGTTTCAAAGAGCTCAGCTATAAATATAAAAAAATGCCCCAGAACTCCTCCTCTTTTAAATAATAGGATAGCGTCTATTCTATTAAGCAGACAGATAATGTTTAGTGTACATTGAGACAGCTTCTGTGGTTCCCACCTCTTTAGAATAGTCTGAAATGATTACGTATATTCCATGTATGTGCCAATGTTTCAGAAAGTCTGATAAAAAGGAAACATTTGAAATAAATCTTCAAAATGCTAGCTAGTGGTTTCAGAGTTTTGAAAAACGTTTATAGCTTACTAATGCTTACTAAAGGACTTCGCTTGCACCCTGAATATAATGTACATCATTAATCAATATTTGAAATATATATATATATATATATATATATATATATATTAAATAATTTGATATTTTATTTGTTATCATGCATTCGGAGTTAGTACAAATGTCAAGTTTCATTAGGGTAGGTCTGTTTGTCCTGTAGTATAACCAACAAGCCTTTTCATAAACAAATATCCAAAACAGCAACAACTTAATGACCTTGATATATAGATAAGTGTCTAAATGGGTTCTTTCTTGTTTAGGGTTTTGTCACATGACAACAAAATGGCTTCCTGACTGTTATGCCACAAAGTTTTAACTATTAATACCTTAAAACAAAACTGATTCGCTAATTTAAAAAAAAGAAGAAGAAAGAAACAAAGCAACAATAATCAAAAACATGATGTCAAATTCTTTATAACAAGAAGGCTTTCACAAATTTTTGCCTTTAGAAAGGTTTTATTAAATTTCTTTCTTTTTTTGTTTTTGTTTTCTTTCTTTGTTTCTTCGTTTGATTTTCTGGTTTTGTTTTGTTTTACAATATCCAGATTGCTACACCACTTACAATTTTGCCTTGTCTTGAGGCCACATAAATTCCATCAAAATGACTTTTAATTAAATATTAAAAGCATGGTCATTATTCAAAAGCTATTCAAGTATCTTTGTACGAATTGATTTGGAATGACAAAACGTATCCAGTAACACGACAGAATGTATGACTTGAATAGAGAAAATTAGTTACACTGGAAAATAAAAACCCATACAAATAAACGCGATTTTACACAGATATTGCTCCTTATGGTAGTTTGTAAATGCAAGGTTGTATAAACCAAATATACATGACGGGTTAACCAGAACCAAACTCAGATGACAGATGTACAAGAGTAGCCTGTCTAATGAAATCAGTTCAAATAAACTTACCTGCCGCTCGTTTGGGCGCCTGCTGTTTTCTCCTCGGCATACTTGCGCGCAGATTGTGTGTCTATAAACGCAACCTGAAACGATATTCAATAATATATTCTCCCAACCAGACGTGTCACTATTTAACAGCAGCACGGCGCAGTCACAAAAGCTACGACACTTCGCATTAGGCATAGGAGAACGCCAGGTGCTCCGTGTTCAGCGGTAGTCTTTGTTTAAAGCCCGTCTGCCGGAGTGAAGAGGAAAACTGCGCGGCAGGACAGTAACGCCTAGCCGCTCGCTACGAGTTCGTCACGTCACTCAAAAGTCCGCGGCAACTGATTTTTTTAGAGCGCAGAAAGTAAGGGGGCGTTAACACGTCTGGCGGTGTCCAAAACAGCTAGACATAACGCAACGGAATGGCACTGAATGCGAGGGTTTTAAGTCGAAATTAGAGAAGTTAATAGAAGTTACGCGCCGTTTAACGCTGATGGCGCAAGACGGTGAAACATAAGAGACACGCGACGCAGCGATCAAAGTCTGGATTGACAAATAATTCAACAATAGCAGACGAAACGCATGCTGTGCTCCTATCGGTCACTCCCACGCACATATAATGCCCAAAATCCAGTCTAGGTAGGCTGCTCATAAGGTTTTGAGACACTGCCAATATGTCACTTAAGAGCGAATTAACAAGACCGCTTACACTGACAGGAAGGAAGGATGTAACTTAACCCTTTAATGGACACACCCAGAAAAAACAATGGAGTTCTTTGGGAAAATAATAATAACCTTTAAGCATATATAAAATGGTTGACATGTTAATTGATTGTATTATTATTATGCATTGACTTAATTATTTTCAACAAAATAAGACTTGCCTTTTTTATCATAGCCTACATACGAATAAAAATTGTGACTCACGATTTGAAACCACTGTAATCAAAAATATGTAGGTGTGTAAGATATTCTTTACAAATATACATCACTATTACAGATTTGAAAATGCACTTTTACCATGATTGGATATCTGAAATGTTTAGATAAGCAGGTTTGCCAAAATCCTAAAACAGAAGAAACCCTGATTCTTTTGATTTATAAGGAAACCCTCTGAAACTAAATTATATCAAAATGCTTTCCTTTATTAAAAAAAAAAATCCATAAAAATGTATATTCTTCAAAGCTGTACTGAAAACTAGTCAGTCTGTGCTTTTCAGAGCCTATGTTAGAGATGCAACATTTTCACTGTGTTTCATAACACATAACACTTAAAAGGGGTTAATTAACCTTTCCTGATTTTACTATCAGTATTATTGTATCACTATTATTGTAATGAATTATTTATTCAATAATAATTGCAAACATTAAATGTATCCGTGATGTTCATTCAGATATTTATAAATGTCACAAAACTTTGATTTATATTATCAGGTGTCAATTTGAATGTCCGTTAACTGACCTATAATAGTCCTCCATTTAGGACATAATGGGTCGGTTTCCCGGACAGGGATTAAGCCAGGACTAGACCTTTGCTAACTTTTAGAAACCTTGCAAAAATGCATGATCTGTGAGCATTTTAAGACCAAACAATGACAACAATGTATTTTAAGATATCTCAGTGTAAGCTTTTTCCAGTTTAGACAGCTCTTAACATTTATTTGAATCTAGGACTAGTCTTAAACCCTGTTCAGGAAACTGCCCCGTAATATTTTAACTACTAAATATGAATAAAATACTAAATACTTCCGTAAGAGTTATACACAATTATCTGTATTATTCCACTTTTTTTTTCAATGTTTTGAGAAAACAAATGAGAAGACAATCTGAATCATTACTGCCTTTTGAATATTTGAACGTGTTAAACAGTAACAGCCTTGTTTGCAGAAATCAAACTATGAATAACAAAATAGCCTTTGCTACAGGACTTTAAATGAATTAACATTTCTTTCTTAATGTTTTGCCATTCTGAACCACTTAAAGACAAATTCTACTGAAAACTAATATAAGAAGTATGTTGTGCATGTCTCTGTTGTATTTCCTGCAAACAGTCTCTTGAGTAATCATAACTGCATGGCCAAAACAAGCTTGCCCTGAGGACTTTCTTTACAAATCAGCACTGTCTGAGGATGTCTTTTTAAGTACTGTAAAGTCATTCAGATGTGGGGTCAGAGTTCTGACCGTGCCATTAAAACGCAGGCAGAGACATAGTGCTCTCATTTAACTGCTCGGCTGCATCATATATCATCCCACTGCCACAGAGCTGCATTAGAGAGGATCTTTGATTTTTACTTTTAGAGCAACATAAATCAAATGCAAGGCAAGGTCTGCCAGTGACATCCTTGTATTGGCTCTCACTGAATGGGATGGAGAGAGTTTGTTGATTGAGGTCAGGAGCAGACGGATATGTTGTGCTAAACAACACAGTTGCAAACAAGCAAAAGAAAATAGTGTATAAGCAATCGAAATCGGTTTGTGCTTAATGAAATGTAATGGCTGTTGTACATTTTAGCAAATATTATTTTAGTGTTTGATTTCTGGAAATGCTTCTGTTACTTTGACAAGTATTAAACACTCAAAAGGCTGTAACTAGTAAAATATGCCTTCTCGTTTTTGTGCTTGTGCAACGATGTCAGGGCAAACATTAAGGAAGCAACTGTCTCATTACCCAGGCCGCTTTGGTCTTCCCACCTCAGAGCAATCTTGTCAAGCAGCATCTGAAACTAGAAGGGACATCTGCCAGCAGGACACCCACCCTCCCTACAGCTCACAGGAGGGTGTATTTGAGCCACATGTCCATCAGTCCTGTTGTGAAGATTTCATTTTATCTCCTCCTGCCCGCTTTCCGCCACTGTTTTGAGAGGTGCTGTCCTCCACTTTGATCTATGATGAACAGATGACCTTTTTCCCAAGTCAGGTGTCTGACTCTGTAACATCATGTTATAACAGTGTGTCAAAACAGCATGGCTCACCTTCTCCAACTCCGGTTATTTGTCTCGGATAGACTCACAAATCTGTTTTGAAGAGATCTACGGTGAGGTGAATGCTTTGGGGATGGCAGCACCTGGGTGTACTATAAATGTTAAAAAACAGAGAGATAGCGATGATGTTGATTAAAAAAAACTGGAGAAGGTATCTGCAAATACTGCTTTTAGCCATTCATTCTGACTAGGTATCGATCAGGCAGAGAGATTACAAGCCTTTCCTCTAGGAAGTGTTGATCACTCCTTAATCAATGACACAATCAGGATGTTTATTCTTAACCCTGCAATAATTCAGTGTAATTGCAGTAGGCTGTAAAATGAAATAAGTATTGCCTCCTATACAACAACCTGCATTTCATTCTAGGAACATGTGTGTCCAATTTATGCAACAGGGAAGACTGGCCATGTTGCTAGTTGTCACAAATATTCTGTATTAGTTAGTTTCATATCACCTTGTACGTAAATCCCTTCCCTGCAATTAAATAATATTTGGGTAATTCTATACAAAAAAAAATGCTATAGCTAATGCCGAGTAAAAGAAATAAACATGATAAAATTATACTTAACGTTACATTAAAATACCAGATAAACGATTATTGTAGTTTTTTTCCCAACAGGTCCAATTGCACATATATTAGAGTTTTCATGTGTTCAGTTGTTTTATACGTTGGTTTGGTCTTTTATATAATTATTTTAGTGTTTATATTTTGCTGACAACTCGTTAAATGCCCACACTGGGGTCATTAAATTAGCCTATAGTGTGACAACTATGCTTTTCCACCATCTGGGCTAACGATTCTGAACACGATAAACGAACACTTTAGTTCATTATTAAATATGGTTTGGAACGGTATGGTTACAAAGCATTCTCGGCCTGTATTTCTCAACATGGTTAACTACAGTAAACCGTGCTAGTGAATAAAGAAATATCAATAAAATATAAAGAAGCTAGTCGGGAACGTTTACCTCTTTTATGACGTTATTTTCCAACACACCGTGCGTGCTCACTCCAATTTTAACATACAGTTTCACAGCATCGCAAACTCGCGAGTCACTGAATTTACGTACATTCTGGCACCGCATTGGAAAAAGATAACTGATGACATATTATAGACGGTTTCATCGGACGCATGCGCCGGGACCTAAATTAACTTCCTGTCTGTGTTTGTTTAACGTTAGCGGTCTAGTTAGCGTCCCAGGCTACAAACGCAGCTAATAAT
>JAUMHP010000073.1:13390848-13403366 GCA_032361065.1 Enteromius trimaculatus | reverse complement strand
TGGGGACATTTTCAGTGTCCCCGTAATTCAAAAGGCTTAAAAAACATACTAAATTGTGTTTTTTTTGAAAATCTAAAAATGCACACAGTTTCCTGTAAGGGGTAGGTTCAGGTGTAGTGTCAGTGTAGGGCAATACCACATACAGTTTGTACAGCATAAAAACCATTACGCCTGTGGAGAGTCCCCATAATGGCTGTGTGTGTGTGTGTATATATATATATATATATATATATACACATGATGAATTAAACATTAATGAGACAAATTATTAATCATCATGAACAAAATTAATGCAGAAGGAGATAGTCAAACAGGGTGTCTTTTTTTAAGATGTAAGCACATTGTCCTCCCCTGCTGCAATATCAGAGTAGCTGGACATATTTGCATGCTCAGCGCTGTGTGTCTGCAGTAATTCATCATTGGTCTCTGAGGTATTGAAAGCATCAGCATCCGTCAGCAAGCTTATGTCAATGGCTGTGTTTTTAAAAGAACAAAAGAATTATTTCTCATCAGTAGAGCACTTATTTTTAAATAGCCTGTGTTATGTGTCTCCAAAAATATCCCCAACTGCAGTGGAGAAAAAAAGCCATACCTAATGGCCTGTAAGATCACAATATTGACAAAATAATTAGAAAAATAATCAATGGCTAAACTGCAAAACCGTGGAATGAGATTGTAGCCTATGTTCAGTGTAGCATAAAAATGCTACAACAGATCGGCTCTAAACCCCCATTATTAAGCAAAGATTTATAGAATTAAATATAGTAAAGCCAATGTCCAAATGGTGTATAACATACAAAAAGGGCAACCAAAACATATGATCTGAAACACTAATGATCAATTATAAATATAAACCTATTATGACAACATATGTTTATGTTTTAATAAGACAAATGACAAATATATCTGCTCTAAAAAATCATTGAATTGATATAAGCTACTGACACTGTAATGACCATGATCAATACTGTAAAAATGCTTCAGAAAAAAAACTATTAGTTGGTTAACGGTTCCTGTATACTATATACAGTGAAAAACTATTGGACATTACATGTCATTTACGATATATTCAGTTTTTGGACGTTTAAAAAAAATGCATAATTTACAGTGAATAACCATAAATTGACAAGATCGGCGGACTCCGAGCCCTAGTAGTTTGGACCCCATAGCGTGGACTGAGCTCGGCGTCCGTCTCGAACCCCTCGTGCCGCCCTGGAGTGGGAAGGCGGGAAACTAGGCGAGAGGGAATGTTTAACTTGATTAACAACATCAATTAGTGTTTGTGTGAATGACACTGTTCTCCTTCTATATAAACCTATAGTAGTATTTTAAAGTTGTTTGTGATGAGAGCCTGATCTTGTGAAAATGTGTATAAATAGTACTCAAAAATAAAATGTTTAAAAAACTTAAATATCACTATATAAAAATTTACTTTGCCATTGATATAAGTTTTCACATACATATGATGCGCTTCGCACGTCCTGATTTTGCCAAGTACAATGTGTCCCTAGGTCAACATATTTTGTGGACTCTGGGACAACATTTTAATGCAAAAATATAATCTACACCTAAACCTACCCTTACCCATGAGTAATGCCTAAAATCAGAGGAAATGTTAGATGACTGACACTAATGTACAAGCACCAAACACTGATTGTAAGCCTAAACTTCACAAAAACTGTAAACTGTTCCTTCAAATCTGATTGGTTAATCACAATGCTGTCCTAGGGTCAAGAAAAATGACCCAGGGACATCTTGCACTTAGCAAAATCAGCTTAGGGATACGCTTCTACTCCACAACCCACTGCATATCATATACATGCCAAAGTCAATTTTTGTCTATCAATAACGCAAGTTTTTATGTGCCATACTATGCACTTTCATGAGATTGGGTTGTGATGAGCATTATTTTCATTTGACTCTCACCACCTGCTTTTGCCTGGTTATTAGTGTATAATCTTCAATAGGTTTGTACATTACATCAGCTAATGAAATGAGCTCATGTTTTTTAAATGTAAATTTAAGTTAAAACCAAAAATGAAGCTACTGTATTTTTTACGGTAAATGTTTGGTAACCACAACTGCTAGTTTTTTTTTTTTTTTTTTTACAGTGTATGTAACAAATGCTATACATATAAACTATAAAACTAAATATAAACACATTCACAAGGTCTACTTTGTCGTCACTGCATCTTTTGCTGCCACAAGAGCAGCTTCAACTTTTGTTTTTGACAACAGACTATTCTTTTGCCCTACGTTTTAAATGTACAAATCAATAATAAAGTAAAATGATAATCGCTTACTTTTATTTTGCTGATGAAGAATAGTTTACCTGATGTAGACACAGAGCCAGCGAATTTTGCTAAAGAGTTTTTTAGGCTACATTTTAGTCCACTCTTGACTACTAAATCTAGGCTAACTTTATATGCTTTATATGAAGTGTTGTGAGTTTTATTTACTTAAAAAAATCCTCCATAATTGGCATCCTGGATAATCACAGTACTTTTCTAAAACCATAATTTTCCCATTTAGTTAATCATATAGCTAAAGGTAAAATATCATTGTAAAAGTCCAGTATAAGGGGGACAAACAAAGCTGTTACCCAAGTGCCCATAGTGCTCTCTGTCCCTCTCTAAACACCCCCCTATCCTCCAGATCAGATCGCATTGCTCAAGATGTGTTTATTTCTGCTGCGCTGTCTTGTTTGCGACGTGGCTCCATCAGTATACAGTCATGTCTCGCATTTGCAGCGGAGGAGCGTGGATAGGAAGACGAGCGCGTCTGTCAGTGAAAATGACACGCGTGCCACTTTGCTGCGCGACTGACGGCGGGATGCGCACCAGTGTCACATCCCTGTATGTGTAGCCCGGAGCGGAGTGTGGGGGTCCCGTCCATCAGAAAAGGGGGGTTGACGGAGACGGGGATGTGATGAGTGAGTGAGTGAATGAGTGACTGGAGCCGAGGCTTTTGCCTCTCCTCATTCTCACGATCTCCAGCTGCCACATCAAACGCCTCCTTCAGCCCGCGTCCGGCTCTTTATCCCATCAATTAGATTTAATCGCAAGGATGGGTCACATAAACCCCGCATGCGGGTAATCTCGAGCACTGCTGAACAAAAGTACAAAAGATCAAAAGAGCCATCAGGATCTAGGCATAAAAGAGTAAACGAAACACTCACCTAGCATGCACGTGCCAGTTCTGTGTGCTATCCTCATATTCTGTAGTAAATTATGTATCAGATTATGTGCTACAGCATATGATTAGCATATAACACTTTATTTTACAGTGTCCTTGTTACATGTATTTACTTACTTCCAAAGCATTCTTATCGTGGCAATGCAAAGTGGTATTTCCTTCATATTATACATACTATAGTAGTGTATGAATATATTTTTATGCTATCAATGTGAAAATAAAAAAGCAATTACTATTGTTAACCCATGGTTTTCCTAACCATAATTTAACCATAGTTTAACTGTGGTTATACGTCAAAAACCATGGTTACTACATTTTTACAATAGTAAAACAATGGTTAATTTTCTTATGGGACTATGGTACTATGTGTTTTTTTTATTATATAGCACTTTATACCATACAGACGTGTCAAAGCAGCTTCATAGTATCAACCAGTAAATGAAACAAATTCAATTTCGGTGGTTAAGCTGCTCTACAGAAGACAATCTAATTGTTATTATGATATTCAATTGTATTTACATTGAATTTCATGACATGATGATTCCTGAATGGAAACCATAGTATTATTACAGTGATACTGCGCATATATATGTGTAAATATATTATAAACACAGTGATAGTTCGATACTTTGATATACTGTATACCATAGTATTAGTATTCTATGACTGGCATATTCAAATGCTACATAAATTAAGCAACTTACACCACCTGCTGGACATTTCTAAAATAGAACCCTCTAAAATCATCCACAAGTATTTATTCAGGAAGAACAACAACAAAAAAGATCTGGCCTAGTACAACTGATGTGCTTTATTTGGCAGTTTACAGCATGTGCGGTGATTCGATTGTGTGGTCCATCTGAGACTGAGCTGCAGTCTTATGCAGCTTTTCAGTTGAGAACAAGACTTTGGCTTTTTACAATAGTTACACGTGGGAACACAAATGTCTCAAAAACATCACAGTTACATAGAAGTAACATGAAGAACATAGTCATTACAAATTGCAACTCCAAAAAGGAACATCCGGCATAACTAGTATGTTAATACACATTAAAATTACATTCTCATCCTTCAGGCCACAATCTGTCCATGCCTGTCAAAGAGATAATAGTCCAAATCTGGCAAATATAACTACAACAATAGAGTATAGTGTCCATACGCACTCAACAAGTAACATTGACACTGGCCTTCTAGTTGTCCGATGCCAGATTTTAACACTGAATTAAAAAACAAATCACCTTCTTTTTATATTTTGACATAATATATTGTTCCTCTTTATTTGGAGAGTCTGTAGCAATAGACTTGGCAAGAGAAGCAGTACTTAACTATCGCAAAATCCTCGGTGCTGATCTGTCATTGCAAGCTGCTCTTCTAAGACGCACTCCTCTACGGATGGTCTTCAACATGTCTTCTCCATCCTGCTCATGTCCTTGTTCTTGCTGGTGGCCCTGGCCGGCCTGAGGGTCTGTGGGAAATGGAAACTGGCCCTCACCGAGAGCGTGTGCATTAGCCACCAGCTCTCCAATCTTCTCCACCAGACTATGGCGATTGGCGGCAAGCATCTGCTCTTCTTCTGAAGTGAATCCCGCAGCTCCAGTTTGCTGAGCATAGACACTGGCACCACCAGCTCCCCAAGTTGGCAGGCTCATTCGTTTGGGAGAAGCTTTGTAGTCCAGAATTTCTAACGATTCGTCATTGTACAGGTTTTCATCACTTCCATTGTGCTCCGGAGGAGGGCTGGGGAATCCAGGTGAGTCTGGGACGGTCGGGGTCTTTACAGGGACGATAGGTGGTCGTATAGGGATCGGACCCACAGTGGATGGAGTGCGTCTCACGTTTGTTTTAGATGAAGGGGTTCTACGAATGGTGGCTGTCCCTGAGGTTATGACACCACTTCCTCCTCCTTTGCCATTGGTTGTTGGGGCTCCCTGGGCAGCAAGTGCTCCATGCAGCCCTGCGGTGCTGGCGGGCCGCTTGGTCTGGATCATACGGCGGTAGTTCTGAGCCAGATTGCTGTGGCGAGGGACGGTGCAGGACTTATCGAAGTCTGTCTGTAGGTCATTATCAGCATCGCCATTCATGGAATAGCAATCATATTCAGATCCTGCAAAGAGAAAGACGGGAAGAGAAGACCTTCATGCAGTGGTTTGTATTTGCGTGTGTTAAAGGTATCTTTTTAAAAGGCTAACAGTTGAATAAATATGGCTGTGTTTAAAAATTTAGTGAGATTCCTATATAGGTGGCATTTTAAGGCATCGCAAGCACACTCCCAACCTAACAACTGTTCAAGAAGATAAGATACCTTGTAGTTCTAAAGCAGCGCTTCATGTATCTATCCCATAATGCATTCAAATATACTGTAGTCTTCAGTATCAGTTTTTAATCCGTCAAAAGCATCCTTGCTAAATAAAAGTATGAATTTCTTTTAAATAATAATACATTTTCTTTCTGATCCCAAACTTACAAAAACGTATTTACATTTTTAACGTAAAATGTTAAATACACTGTATTTAAATTGTTTATTTTATATATGATTACATTATTTTATTTTCAAGTATTGTATCTGGTTGAGAAACTGTTCGCATCCAGTGAGGGGTATTATTTGTGAGCTGTATGGAGTTTGTATAGAAATCCGGTCACTTTTGTTGTTTAGTTTTAACTAGTTTCTGAGCCTGCTGGCAATCTTTGTGTTAATATGTATTTTTCTCTAAATTAAAATGCTGTTGTATATACCGTGCAAAATGTGTACCTGTATTTAAAGTGTGTGTGTGTGTGTGTATTACCCTGTGAAGGGATAGTGTCCTCTGAACATGATGGTGTTGTGTTCTGTGTGCTGTATCCACTGGAGTACTGCAGAGAGTCACAGCTGCTCTTCTGCTGCTGTTCTATACTGAGCCCACGAGTCAGAACCATAGCCAGCTCGCTAGCAGCGGATGACATCGGCTTACAGTGCTAAGAGGAAAAGAGAGAATATAATAGATATGTATGTAAAATACCAGTCAAAAATCTGGTTTAATTTTTTTAGATTTTTTTTTTTTTATTCTCTTATGCTCTCCAAAAATACAGTAAAAATGAATAATAATACTATACAATTTTAGTACCAATAAAGTTAACAGTTTTCTTTTTTAATACATCTTGGCCAGTTTCATATACTTAACTTAAACCAAGATTAGGCAATAGTTCAATTAGGACATTTAAGTAATTTTAATAAACATGCCTAAGAAAAAAAACATTATTGGAGTGCATTTTAAGACAAAAAAAGGCACTGATATGTTTTAAGATCAGTCCGTGCACGTTTCTTTCAGATGAAGCAGCTCAGATTTATATTTTGTCTAGAACTAGGCCAGGGGCTTCATAACTAAGCACCAAATCAGCATACTAGTATGATTTTCATGTGGCAATTAAGACTGGAGTAATGGCTTCTGAAAATTCAGCTTTAACTTCACAGAAATAAATTATAATTTTAAAATAATAATAATTGAAAACTGCTATTTTAAATTGTAGTTGTATGTTTTCCTGTTTTTTTTTTAATTAAATGAATGATGCCCTGGTTTTAAAACCATTTTAAAAATGCGAATTATTCCAGACATTTGCCTTGTAGTGTTTATAATTTTAATGATTAAAAACTAATTTTAAATGTTAAATTTTATGCTAAAAATCGATTCTCAATACCTTTGCAGTGAGATCTTTAGAATTCATCCTAGCTAGCCTGTAAGGATCCTCAGGGTGAATTATTCCATTTCCTCCCAATCTACTAGAGGGTTCTGCAGCCTCGGTCCTGCGCTGCCCGCTTACAGCCGTCTGCTCATAGTGACCTGCTTTTGACCAGTCCTGCTGCAAGGGGAAATAGTTTTTTTTTTTAAGGTCATGGAAATACAAACAAAATAGGACAGGACCTGCTTATTTAGTAGATGTTTGTTTTTTTTTTGTAAAAAATAAATAACCAGCAAATTTTAGGATGTTGGTTAATAGTGAAAAGCGGATGATAAAGAAATGAAATTGGATGAGATAAAAACAAACAAATTATAACTAATATTGTTTTATAACAGAAGATAATAAAGCAAACAAAGGCTGACCGAATGGTCAAAATGAAAAACAAACCTTCCAGTAAGGAATCTTTGATGTGGGTGAAGGGGAGTTTGATCCTGGGGATTGATTATAGGAAGGGGACGCAGGATGTATGTAAGAGTGAGGCCTGATGGAGTCATTAAAACAGTGAGCAGGGCGAAAGGTAGCAAAGGATGAGCCGAACTGTGGAAACGGAATGACAGGATGGCCCGGTCAAATACAGAAAACATCACACAAGTTTCAGTGAATACCCCACATCAAAGAACGTGTAATAATAAACAAAAATCATTTAAATTAACCTATATATAAATATATATATTAGTGCTGTCAAAGTATAAATTCGCATTCCAAAATAAAAGGTTTGTTTACATAATATGTCTATGTGTTGTATGTATATATATATATATACACACATATATATTTTTTAGTAGAATTTTTTATATTTGTATATTAAATATATTTATATATAATATAAATTATATACATATATATACTATAAAAGCACTAATATACTTAGAACAACATTCTAAAGTAATTTTATTGAGCTCAAATGTATTGTGCTTAAGTGTTCATCAAATCAAAGAAATATGATAATTTAAGTGCAAATTATTTAAAAAAATTATGACAACACAATTCTGTTGATTTAACAAAAACTGTAACGGAGCTCACTCATGAAAATTTAAGATGTTGGGTGCAAAGAAATGGAACTAATCAAATAATTTATTAATGAGACTTCCTGATTGAAATTGATGCTTACTATTGTGGGAGAGCCGCACTCGCTCACTGACTGACAGGTTTCTGAAGCCTCTGAGGATGCAGAACTGGAGGACTTCTGTTCACCAAAGATAGTTAAATATAGGTTAGTGAAGTGGATGTGGAAATGAGCATTAAACGAAACAGACAAAAACAAAACAACCGATAAAGACCTGGCTAGTGATGTCAGATGGCATGGGGGAGGGAGGTTTGGAGTGTACATTGGCATCTTGAGAGACGAATCCAGAATCATGAGAGGAGACGCTGCTCAGGCGATGGGCGCCACCTGGTGGCAGATGCACCAAACTGAGAGGAACACAAGGAAATCATTAGTGTTCTTCCCATAACTAAAAAATAGCCAAATAAGAATATCTAAATGCAATCAGGAATTGTTAAGACTACACATGGCTTAATAATACCATTGTAAAATAGAAGTAACTTGAAGCATGAAGCAAAATCTTAAAGTGCCCCAATTATATGTTTATGAAAATTCTTTTTCATGCAGTGTGTAACACAGCTCTAAACATCCTGCAAAGTTTAAATCTGAAAGTGCACCGTGTATAAAGTTATTGTCACAAAAAAAGACTGTGAATCATTGAAACAACTTCTTCACTTCTTTGCCACTAGGTGTCGCTTTTGGAGCTTTATTATAGTGGTTTCCCTGGTTATGCTGTACACAAAGCAGCGCTGCACCTTGCATGCATGTCAACCTGTTCCTGGGTACTCCCAAAACCAAAATATACATTTTTCATTACCCATAATAGAGGCACTTCAATTGTGATTTAAAAAAAATCATGAGACGAGCACCTGCAAAGGCTGCTCTTCCTAGATCCAACACTACTGGGAGAAGAAGGTGGAGTCTGGTAGGACCAGTTATAGTCAGACCCCTTAAGATCCAAAATCACCTAGTGGAAATCAAAAATAAAACATCTTTATTAATATTATTTGTGTGTGTGTATGTTTGTTAAATAATTATCATACATGCATTTTAAAGCACCTGTTCGCTGGCCTCTGGCAGTTTATGTGGGTCAGTGGTCAACACAGAGAGATCATCAATAATAGCCTGGAGGTGAGTGGCCTCTCCCAGCATGGTAATTTCACCAATCTGAGGAAAGAGGTTAATGCCACTTTATTCTAAATTGCATCAAACACTCTTCTTTATGGTGGCAGAGAGAGCTCAACGTGCTGCAAACTTAAGAAAACACATGCAAACAGAAAAAAACAGTTTGACAACACAGGCGCTGCTGCACACAGAAATGCTGCAAATAGCACGGACCACAACGGAAATGTTTCAGGGGGACCTCAAAAAGTGACAAAGCTAACATAGCATTAAAATAAGGTTTCACAGTTAAGTGTGTAATTCAGATTAGCCTAATAATATCCAAAACTCCCAGAATAGGTTTGTCACCTTTTGAGGTCCCCCTGAAACATTTCTGTTGTGGTCCGTGCTGTGTTTGCAGCACCTCTCTTGTGAGAATTTGCAGTTTGCATGTTTTTTTTTCTGTTTGCATGCGTTTTCTTAAGTTTGCAGCGCGTTGAGCTCTCTTGGCCACCGTACTTCTTTCATTCAAGTACATACATAAGGGAGAGCGGGGCATATTGTCACTTGATGTGTTTTTTTCTTTTCAATAAATACATATTTTTAACTAAATAAATTTGACAAGTAAATACATTTTTATTATATATAATCAGAGCCTAGAGCCTTTCTTTCTCACCACTACAGGCTGCAGGAAGCTGATGAAGTTGCAGTAGCGCCCTCTTTCCTCCAGGAGGGCTCGGCGCACAGCCTGCTTCTCAGTCTCCTCCATCAGAAGGTACATGTCACTCACATCCTGCATGGCACTGTCCAGCTGTGGCTGCAGTCCTCCTCGACCTGAGATGAAGAGAAAGAGAGATACTGTGAGATCCATGAAAGGAAAATTACACTACTCTTCACAATTTGGGGTTAGTACGATTATATTTAGCAAAGATACTTTAAATTAGTGATGTCAAATGATTAATTGTGATTAATCACATCACAAAAAAAAAAAGTTTTTTTAACATAATATATGTATGTGTATATTGTGTATATTTATTATGTATATATAAAGACACTAACATACAGCATATATTTTGAAAATATTAACATGTATACATTTCTATTTATATAAATTATATCATATGTATATATGCAACACATTTTTCTCAATATATGCAAGTGTATATGTGTATTTATACATAATAAATATACACAGTACACACACATAAATTATGTAAACAAAAACTTTAATTTTGGATGCAGTTAATCACAATTATTGCTAATATTCATCATAAAATCCCGGAAAAAATCATCATGGTACATGTGACACTGAATCATGTGACCTTCAGCCCATCGCTGTCTTTTAAATAGCAAATTTGCTTTCAAAAACATTAATCTTACAAACCCCAAACTTTTGAACAGTAGTGTAAGCTGACATGCACTGAAAATGCCTATTCTAGCGGGTTTTTTTAACACATGAGATGTTTGATGTAGATGTCAACACAAATGACCGGCTCAGAATAACCAAAGACAGATAAGGGTGGATAATGTCAACACAGCAACCAGGCATTGTCAGGCGACATGCAAAGAAACCTTCACGACCGTATAATGAAAATAATAAATGACAGAGTTGAGGCTATGAATCTAAAATATTCCATGATTGTGCGTTTGCAAAATCATAACGCAGATGCTTATTATGTCTGATGGAAAGAATGACAATGAGCTTTGCAAACAATGGAATTTTATGTTTGAAAAGGACACTAAAACATTCTCATTTAAACACACGCAAAACGCCTCGGATGAAATGAAATCAATGTTAGTCATGCTAGACGTGATGAACTATGATGGAACTGCCTGAATACATACCTGGTAGTTCTACAGTTTATAAGCAGAAGCCAAGCCAATCACAGTATGAAAGACAGAGAGAAAAATAGCATTGCCATGAAGAAATTGCAAAGGAATGCAATCGTCAAAAGTGTCTGTTGCCTCACAGCATTTATGATACATTGCACTAGTGTAATTATAAATCTTCCCCCTCAACATTCTTTTTTTATGTCCCACAGAAGCAAGGAAGCCATACAGGTTTGAAACAACATGAGAATGACAGAATATTTATTTTGGGTGAGCTGTCCCTTTAAAATCACACACAATGGAAGCATTCCTCCACTAGATGGTGGTACAGTTTATTGATCGCCATCATCTGATTTAATAGGGTTACCGTGACCTTTTGACCCAACTCTGGAACGTTATAATCTATAACTTAATTCATCTTGACATTAGAGCAGGGCTTTCCAAACTCGGTCCTTGAGGGCCCGACTGAGTTTGGACAGCCCTGCATTAGAGAAAGTAAGCATGAAAGAGAGGAGGTCGAGTTAGAAAATATCCCAGCACAATTTCACAAATGATTTAACATACCAAATGCAGTAAAACTCTAAAATCAAGGCAGAGAGAGTGTGAGCAAATACCTGTGCTGACAGAGAGAATAAAAGACCGACCTTTTCTGGCTTTCTTCTGCAGCTTTATTGTGTCAGATGATTTCTTCTTGATCTCCTGCCTAGAGCGCTTATACTCTGGTGAACAGAAGGAAGGTGCAAATTCACGTTAGCAGCTCGGTGTGTATAAACAGGTTTGCATATCAACAACTGTGATGAGTCTGTCCAACCTTTGGCATGGTCTTTATCAAGCAGAGCAGTTGTTTTCTTCCACTCTTCTATCTTGTCTTGGAGTGGGGCAATCATTTTTTCCATTAGAGCACTATATAAATTAAAAATGGTAATATATTGGAAATATATATGAATTATGAAGAAGATTATATGAATTATGGAGAAGATTTTCTCCTTCTGTGTTTCACAGAATAAATGAAATCATATGAGTATTTTGGAATGAAATGAGGGTGAATATGAGATGAGAAAATGCTCATATTTAGGTAAACCATTCCTTTAAGGTCAGCATTCGAAATCTGTGAGTGGTGAGCTAATTTGGTCTCTCTGAAGACAACACATTAAAGCCTTAGAGCAGGCCGATTGATCCATGAATGTTTGCTTATCTCCGCAGTGGAAAATCGATGCCTGGCACAGACATAAAATCCTGTCTGTGCCGTCTGACTGGCGGGAAGTAAAGTAATCACGCCATGGATGGGTCGATCACTCACTTGGTGAAGTGGCGCAGTTTGGCCTCGATGCTGCGGTGTCGCATGCACATCCGGGTCAAAGCGGAGCCGATGTCCCTGGTAGCGCCTGACAAGAAGACAAATAAATGTTAAATAAAGAAACAAATATGAAATAAGAACATTCCGAGTTGTCAGAATTTTTTTAAGACATTAAACAAATTTGTCCACGTATAGATAGCACATATAAATGGCCACAAGGGGGAAAGCTAATCAGAAACACAAAAGGGTTTTTCCCATTAAGGGAAAAACTATGTGCTTACTCAGTGAAAGTGCAAAATAATTGCACCATATTTATTCACAAAGGCCACAAATAGT
>JAUMHP010000073.1:13354828-13371344 GCA_032361065.1 Enteromius trimaculatus | reverse complement strand
GTTATCTATTTTGAAAAAAAGTTTTATGCACCCATGCAGACATACACCTTTGGCTATTGCATCTTGGTGTTTTCCTGTCTCACTTTTAAGACACCATATGAGGTTACAATGTTCTTAATGTCAAGTAGTGATAAATGGGCTTATAAAGACAAAGCGGTGTAGACTTGTACCTGATGGGGTCAGAGAGGAAGCACAGGCCCCAAGCCAGACGAGCCTTCTGCCACAGGCTGAGAGCAGCTATTGCACGCTTAAAGGTAACTGGAATGGGCCGATCCCCAAGATGAAATTTACAGAAGGGCACTTTTCCTGCCTGCATCAGGTAAAACAGAAGAAAACGCATATTTTATTTATGTAGATCAGTCTTTGCTGTGACATGCACCGCAGTGTCCACAGGTTTCGTGTTTCAGGATTCGTGCATTTATTGTTCTTTGATAATTGATGACATCTGCTGGGAGTCAAAAACGAGTGCATAAGTTACAGTGCATGTCAGGACCAAGAGGACTCTGTAAGTGAGCGAGAGCATGTGTGTTCACACAGACCTCCTTAAAGGCTTCTCTGAACTCTCCTCCGGGGGCCATGCCCAGCTGTTCTGTAATATGAGCTGAAACTTTGAGCAGCAATATCTGCATGAGGCCAGACATCACTCCATTCTGACATGAGAAATGAGAAAACAAAACGGAAAGTAAAAATTAGGTTAGACTAGTAACATGTTGATAAATGAATGTAGAGGAACGTGTTTGACAATATAATAACTATGTCATGGCTGACCTGTTTAATGGCCTGCTGGACCTTCTCCAAGTTAATGTCTTTAGCCTCTTTTAGCAGCGTCTTCTCATCCATTTTAAGCATGGATACTCTATACTGGCATAGCTCCACCACCACCACATCTGGCTGTACCGCTTGGATCGTCTGAAACAGAGTGCACAGTGTCAAAACAGCATTTGATCAATAAGTAGAACTGATGTTAGTGCATAGCAAGCTAATGCTTACAGTGGCAACATCCTTCTTGCTGCTGTCGCTGAAGTGGGCGGTGCCAACCAGGTACACAATACTGCCCTCAGGTGTGGCGAGACGCGTCACGGTGTCCGGCAGGTCTGGCTCCGCCTGTCGGCGCTGGGCACGCACTTGCCACAACACTTCTACTGCCTCAGAGTCTGCTAAATAGACAAATACATGCTCAAAATCAAAACAAATATGATTTATCTGAAGAACATGAAAGGTGGAGCAAGAACACTTCTTAATATTACTATATAAAGTAGAGACATAGCTACTAGAAAATATTTTTTAAAGAAATAGTTTCAGCACTGAAAATAACAAAAGGAAATGGAAAATGAGTCGTAAACAAAAGTATGTAAATATTCTTCTTTCCATATGAGCTCATGATAAAAAGAAAACGTTGCATGTAAACCAGACAGCAATGGAAAGATCAGTCATGTGATCTGCTTTTCAAGCACTACTGGAGCACAGACGTAGGAAGGATGAGCTTTTGAAAATATATGGTTTGAAAATTTTGGTGGTGGTGACATTTGAAAAAATTTGAAAGAAAAAGAATCGGCTTAATTTTCTAACTTAGAAGAATCTAAATCATTAGCTAAGTAATTAAATGTGCACTGGGCCAGTGATATTACTGTTAACAAAAGGTAAATTAAAAATATTTAAACAAAACATGGGGGGGGGGGGTACTCTGGGAAAATAGAAACTAAATTAATCTGACTCTAGAAAGATTTTGAAACAAGCCGTATTATAAAACTTGAAACCTTTACAGCCCTCCTGCATTTAAAAACTAGCAAACAATCAAAACACTAGACAGCAATAACACTAGTCTGTGCTGAGAAATTGTATATGGTTTATTAATTTTTATTATAGCAGTTAGCACATAAAGTGGGTTGATCTCAAATACTATAACTACATGCTAAATAAAAATGTGTAAAATAAAAAACTAAAACCAAGCATGATAAAGAGAAAACTAATAAACCAAACTGAAAACGTTAATGCCATTCATGATATATTTATATTAGTTAATCAATCAAACATTCAAAACTCTAATAACCCTGCAATTAACAATTTTGAAATCATACAATATGACAGCTTTGCCAATAAGATTCACTTTGAGGACTACACTAAATTTTGTACAAAATCATTTTAAAGAATATTGGAATTTGTAAACTTTAAATCAGCGATTACTCACAAAGTTCAAGAGGAAACGGAGGTTGTGTATCATCTTCTGCTTGGCCAACCGAGTCATCCTAAAAACAAAAATGATGCATTATAAACTACAGATTTCCTTTTATAAACACATTCTGAAAAAAATACACAGAACAGGTGTGAAAAAGGCAGTCACTTCTAGAAACTGCCGTTTTGTTGAGCGATGATATCTTAAGCCGTTTTAAAGCTTCAGTAAAACAAAGAATGCTGTACATATTTCTTCATAGTGGGAAATGCCCACCTAAACAAACAAAAGACGTTTATCCAATACTTTCAGCACCCACAAGAAGGCAATAGAGACTATATGTACAATAAATAAGAATGAAAGTGAATGAAAAGCACAGGAAACTAAATCACTGAACCAAAACAAACAGCATTTCAATTTAGCGGCATATATCTTGAAAAAAAACATATACAGATAAAAATCCATCATCATGAAAATTAATTCGTTTTTAAATACTTCTAGTTAATTTCTCACCCTGCCAAAGAAAAACAACTAAATCTACAAGCTCCTAATTCAATACCTCCGAGTTGTTGTCCTGATCCATTGTCTGCTGTTCAGTAAAACCTCAACCTGAAATAAAAGATCATATGAGTTAGGCACAAAAACAACCCACTAAATGGCATTGAGACATTCAACAGATTTGAAGAGGTTGTGTACTGGCCTGTTGGAAATATATACCTGAACACTAAACCAGGGAGGGTTCAATTAAAGGATTTCTAACTTTTCTGACTTGTGCAGTTGGTTTGCTTGAGTAAAGTGAGTCATCAGACTTGATTATCAGCCTGCCATCTTGCCTCGTGCAATTACACCACGTATACTTCTCGAGCCATGTGATTGCAGCACAACAGGATTAGTTTCTGTTTTGATGAGGGTTCGTATCTGATAAGTATCTTTTAAGATGCGCGACAAAGCGTTTTATGTTGACCATCTAACAGATCTAATCCTACAGAAGGTAGACATCAAAGGTGGCAACCTGCTGTCATCAGACCACCTGGCTAGCTCGCCCAACTCAATTCAGACAGCTTACGGTTTCTAGCTTCGCAAGCGGTTACATTTACATAGAAAATTTGCGAGATGTAAGTTATAAACAGCCAGTTGCAAAAGAAGGCAAAACTAAACCGCAAAATCTGATGGACTGTTAGCTGCAATCTCAGCCACCACTTCGAAAAAGCAGCAAATATAGAAATAACTCTTACATTTGACTTGGCAGACAGCTTGTCCACTCTTCCCAGGAAAGTAAAATAATGGATCGGATCGGATCGGACAGTCAGTTGTAGTGAGGGATGATTCGGAAGGTAGTTCGGCTACAAGCTAACTGCGCACACATCCACGCAGCTGTTAGCTGATGCTATGCTAATTTAAACTAAGCCCCTTTAAAACTTTAAAGAACTAACCAACAGTGAGTTACTTATTGTGGTGCGCCGTGACGATAATACTATTGCATTTTATTATGTAGATATTTAAAGAATACTAAAACTACAACCTTGACTGTAGTTTATTTGCTAGCGTCGGCAGAAATGAAATGATTAAAGTTAGAGCTACAGTCAGCTGCTTGCACGAAGTGACTCTTTAGCGCCGCCTGTTGTTGCAATGCGTTCTGGGTAATGTAGTATATAGGATGATAGCGACTGAGGCCGTCTATAACAAATATAAATTCAATTTAAATTACCCCGCTAAACTGTTTTAAGTATTATCACGTAAATTGTATCTTTTGTAAGTTTTTTTTTTGTTTTAAAAGATTTTTTTTTTTTCAGCTGTAGTAAATAATAATAAAAAAGAAAAGATTAAATTATTTATTTGTGAGTTGCAATTTATCCATGTCATTTAGATAATATTACAGTAACTGAAGACAAAGTTTGCAAAACAAAAGCATTGTTTATTACGGTAACTACAATTCCTTAACCTGGTGATGACCGCCGTAAACCAATGACCAAGCCTTAAACGCAAAAATAAATAAATAAATAAAATTCAGAGCCATAAGGTGTTTCTGTTTGGCTAAAAGGCATGACTGCTCCTCTGAACTCTGTTAACAGAGTTTACTACTGTTACAGAGACAGTCTCATCATACTCAGTGTTTTGTGAGGTAGTAAGCATTTTATGCATGATATTAAAAATTGCTTACAGCATCTTACAACATTGTGAACTTTTTACACCTTTACACAGCCTAAAAAAGATAAAGGGCTGACCTATGCAAGACAGACTATGTGATTCAAACTCACATAAATGATGTAACATGCAATATACAACTTTTCTCTTTGTAGCATAGACTAATTAATTTCTCTAAGCAGGTTACCTGGTTGAAATGCTGCAGTTCCATAAATGTACACATACACAAACATTTGTCAATCAAAATGGGTGGAAAATGGACAACGAAATAATATAAAATGGTGCTACAAAACAAATTCATTTACAATGCTTCCCCTAAATGCAAGAACAAAACAGTTAAGGTAACATGGCCCTGTACTACCTTGTCTAACCCCGTTTTAACATCTTGGCTCAAATACCAAATGCCAGTTCGATTTTCAAGTTTGAGATTAGCACCCATAATACCATCAAGCCTGGAAAATCAGGTGTGGTTCCTTCCCCTTTAATGGTATTGTCATTCATGATCTGTGTTCCCTGTATCACATTATAGCGTTATCAAAATATTGCACTTGATATGCATGATATGTGCTAGAAAAACAGTGAGCTGCAGCAGCTATCTCTAATATCAATCTCATGCCTTGTGGTTAATGGTGCTCTTGTATTCACTCACAATCATAAAAGTGTATTTTGGCAGGGAAATTGTTATACTTCACCACAAAATGCATTTAAGTAAATATCAAAGGTTTTAACTAGGATTTACAAAGGTGCAATGACACACAAACTGTGGTTCATGGTGATTTAGGTATCAAAAGCATGTTTTATGAATCCTCCTTAGTTTGAAAATGTCCAGCTGAAGAAGCTGATATCTTTCCGTCACAACTTAGTCTGTTCAAAAAAGCTGGTATAGAGATCCATATTTCTTCTGACGATCCGGAGTTGAATGCCTTTGAGCACTTGACCCAAAGACCCAGAGTGATATAGTCTCATTAAATAAGTGCACCAGAGGTGTGTGGAGGAATACGCCATGTGACAGTTTTTTTTTTTTTAAAGAATGTCTAAAATCACTCATATTATCAGGGGTTTTTTTCTGTACACCTCAGTATGTACATTTCTAATGTGCATATTATTGCGACAATTAGACATGAGGTTGCATATTTTAACAATACATGTATTGCGTTGGATACCTCAAGACATCTACATGAAACTGACGCTGATTGCAAAACACAAAACAAAACACCAAACCATGTGGACATTGATGGCACAGGAACAAATGGTGCTTTGTGCAAAATTCTGATGTCCCTTGCCTTCATTTGGAATGTCATCGGGAACTCATTAACCCATAAGGTGAGCACCAAGGTCATGGGTGATTTTTTTCCCCTCAAACTACACACATCTGAGCATGTGGATGTAAGGCTGGGAGATGATTTTGAAAGGTGCACTTAATATTAAAAATGAATAGTGTTTTTAATAATACACCAGTAACTCCATTTTAACATAAATAAAAATAATTAAGTGCACCTTTAAGAGTATAAAATCTGCCTAATATCACATAATCTTTATCTCTGAAAATGAAATAATCTGAGCTCCACCCTTAATGGCATAACCATTAACATAACCCTAAAACCCGGCATATTCCTTTGTGCTTCAGTTCATATTCTAAGTGCTTTTGTATTTGTGTGTGAGTGTGTGTGCAGGTGGGTATCCTCATTTTCTTCAGCACTCTCCAGCAGCAATCAACTCGCCCGGTCTGGCCAGTCTGTCCCTTCTGCTTTGTTCCTCCTCGTCCTCATACAAGGTGTGATGGATGCTCAGCAGCGGGAGTGAGGGGTTTCGACTAAAAGGCCCGGGCTGGCTCTCAGGCTCCGTCCCCTGGTTGAGAGAACCTTCGACCTTTGGGAAGTCTGCAGGAGGCATGCTGGGCGTTCCACCATTCATATATGATGCTGTGGAGAGAGTGGATGTGGAGAAGGCAGTGGT
The DNA here is from genome assembly GCA_032361065.1 of Enteromius trimaculatus. NCBI lineage: Eukaryota > Metazoa > Chordata > Actinopteri > Cypriniformes > Cyprinidae > Enteromius > Enteromius trimaculatus. The sequence continues at coordinate 13,365,073 of JAUMHP010000073.1, read as the reverse complement.
GGTGGACAGTGGTGGAGACTCTTTTTTCTCTAAGGGGACAAAAAGGTGATATAAATTTATTGGTAATACAAAAATAAACCAATATATATTGTTTTATGTCTGATATTAAAATACAATTTTGTCTGAAAAAAATTATAATGAAAAAACACCAAAACTAAGCAAAACCAAAATCAATTATTTTAAAGCCTACAAGTCCATTTATGCATAACAACATTTCAATGTACTGAGTAAAAATGGATAAATTCACTTTAAGATTTTCTAAAGATTTGCTTTAAGATTTACTTCTTTTTTAAAATTAACTTGAAATGGTGAGTTAGATAAGAGAAATATGGAAAATGTAAAAAATTGGAAAATTGAGCAATTTATTGAATGTGCAATTGAGTATTGCAGGAATGGAATCCTAAAAGCCTAATCTAAAAGCATTTTGCACTTCCATATCCATTATCCCACAGTCAGTGTAATTTTTGGAATGCCTGAAATAAGGTCTGTGGTTAACAAAAGATACTTTCATGTTTTTTTCTACGGTTTTAATCTAATACCACCTAGTGATTTTTCTAAGCTTTTATGTGCCTTGAAGAAGGCAAGAATTCTAATAAATGGGACTACAGAGACATCCAGATGTCTGAGACATTTAGAAGCGTGAGACATCCAGACGTCATCACACCAAACAGAAAAACTCATGTACTCACAAGTCCGCTTTTACAGCCTCATTGTGTTTATACTTCATGCGCTTGCAATAACTATTCAAATTCAAACACTCAAACTTGTACATTTTAAATAAATACCTGAAAGTTGTCATGCAACCATGAAAAGTCATGCAACCATGGTGTAGTTTATTCATAACTTAACTTTGGCTTTCTACTTCTGGTGGTCGCATTTGCAAAATTTCATCAAATTTGTATTCATTTGTGATGATAGATTACCATAATTAATACAATTTGTAAGAATCGTAAGCCTTTGTTGATCACAGAGCCTGTTTTCTGCAATAATACTGAATAAAATTAAACAATCCCATTGACATCAATATTGGCCTACAATAATACACCATCCCTGCAGCGAACTCTAACAATGCCAATATGGTACCAAATATAATGTGCATCGCCAGATACAATCCAAGCATACCAGTATGAGAAGATGAGACATGGACAACTGTATGTGGACCCTCAATATACACGTTACTGAGAACGTGCTCAACAACGGGGGGTGGCTCAGGATTGACCACTTCTGTTTTGGCTTTCTGGATGGTAAGCATGTAAGGATGAACATCCAGCGAGAGGTTAAGCGTGTGTTTCTTCTCTATATTATTTTTTTCTGCAGCTGAAAAATAAAATAGGAAACGCAATCAATGAGGAATTTAAATGGCATTCGCTATCCTAACCAAAACCAGTTTTTACTATACCAGTACCTTTGTTAGTAGGAGGATGTTGGGTGCTCTTGGTGTCCAAAAGTGGAGCAATAATGCTATCTGCTACATTCTTCCTTCTAACTGGTTTAGGTTTCTCTGCTTTCATGCTGTTTTCAAGTCTGGTTAGAGTCAAGGGTTCCTGTATAAAAACAAAGAACTATGAGGCACGTTTCACAAACAAGAAGTAAGCTACTCATCAACTAAATATGAAAGAGAATGTCTTACCTTAAAAGGCTGTGGCAGAGGGTTAGATGTGGGGATCCACTTCATCTTCTTGCGCGGTCTTTTGATTACTGAGGGCTCTCCTCCCAATTCTCCCACACCGATCACTGAAGGGTCCATACTGGGGTCAACAGTCTGGATCCCAGAGTCTCTCACAGTTGGAGTGGCGTCGTGGTTGGATTGAGCCAACGCTGCCAGCAGCTGCCTCACCACATTATCATACATGAGGTCACTCTCGTTGGTGATAAAGTCCAGTCTGTTGAGAGACTTAATGTGATCTCTGTTCTCATTACAGAACATGGCCAGAATGTTAATGTCGCAAAACTGCGACTTCTGCCAGCGGAGGCGTGTTTTAATGCCAACCTTGTGCAGCTTGTCGAAGACGAAATTTGACTTGCGCACTACAAACAAATGCAGCAAGTTCACAAGGATAATGAGGTTCATGGTACACAGCAAAGCGATGTCTACTGCAGCCATAATGCGCTGGAGCTGCACGGCTGGTAGCTTGCAGTTAACACTTAGCCGCAGTTCAGGGATGCTGCTAGTGTCCGGCGGCTCGCCAAGCGCACAAGTGAACTCGTTCTGCCTCTGACGGGCGTAGTAAGCGCTCAGGTATGTTATGGGTATTGAACTGAGGCAGATGATGGCTAAATGTCGCGCCAGGTACAGCTTAGCCAGAAAGTTACTCTGCCCACGGCGCTCAAGATACTTCTCAAACAGGTTCTGCTCGGGGCTCTTCTCCTTCTCTGCATTCTCGATGATCTCCCGGCGCTCTCGCTCCGTAATCCCCGGCCCCTTGGATTGGATCTGCTTTTCAATCTTGGGTGCTCTGCCCTCGGCTGCTCTGTGGTAGCAGTTGTCAATCTCTTGAAGAAGGAAGTTGAGTTCAGAGGTGAGCCGTGTGGAGGCCAAGAACTCCCATCCCAGGGCAGGTATGTACATGATGCCTGCAAAGGCCAGCAGAGCATAGGGCAGAAACTTGTGCTCGAACAGGGAAGGCCGAAGCTGGGGGTCCACGCTAGGCACTGCATCTCGAAGCTCTGTCCAGCAGTAGCCTCTGGCATACAGGGCCTGGTCACGTGTGAAGTTGTGTGGGGTGTAGCAATATATAGATTCCTCTAAAACAGAAGGAAAAATCCCACTTCACTAAATATTTAGGATTTATGAATAGCAATCAATTGGATATCACTTGTGTTCATACCAAGATGGAGAATAAAGTTTAAATAAGCTAATTAAAATTGAAAAGTGAGATTGGCACCACAACTGTAACAATAATGACACAAAGAAGCGATTACATTGGAATCACTTTCATAGAATTTTTTTTCCTGCTGATAAACAATAAAATATTGACAATCTGAATTCAATTATTTGAAGCAATAAATATACTATAATTACTATTAATAAAACTTAAAATTTAACTAAAATAAATTGTGATAAAATATATTAATTACAAATTGAATTAAATGTAAATATAAAGGCGTAAAATAATTAAAATATAATAAATAAATAAATACAATAACAACAATATTTTATAGTTATAGTAATTATACCTGATGTTAACTGGAGATTAAATTTTTATTAAATTAGCTACAATATTTTTTTGTTACAGTACATTTCAGTCAAGATCAATTCAGAAAATAGATGACGTAACAGACTAAATTAAAAGGATATTCTCATCAAAAGGCGAAAACTGCAACTAAAACTGTGAAAAAAGAACACTGGATATATTACAACTGTCTCTATCTAGAACGATCTGGCATTTGGTGTACCCAGCAGGGATTTGTTTCTAGTAACGAGCTGTGATCAGGTTGGAATGGGTTTAATGCACAAAATAAGGCAGCACAGGCCAATAATGATGAATCAGTGATAAAACAAATGCTACATTAGTCTGTGCCAGTTGGACAAGATATAGGTCATTCTTTCACAGCTGCTGTAACTCCTATAGATGCCTCCACCTTATTCTAAAGCTCAGTGGATTAACACTCCTGCACAGAATCAATAATGTTAAGAAAGATAATAAGCTCTGGTTTAATAAAGCAAATATGTGTTTGATATATTTGGGAAAAAAATCTTTATAGTCACAGACTCTGCTTTTTCTTTCAGTTTCAAATTATTATATTTGCAAGTTATCCTAAACAGCCTCAGTAAACACAATGATGAAGGCTTGGTCTTCAGTAATCCTCAATCCTGATGTATAACAGTATTCCTATTATAGAAAAAAATACTTCAATGTAGTAGCCCTAAAATGCTATGGAAAGCAGTTTAGCTGCAATCTCAAAGGAGTTCCAGCTACGACTTTCGGAAGCATAAATGTTAGTGTATCTCCAACAGTTATTCAGATTTAAGCTATACTGCATGTTTCTGCCCAGCAGGGTTCTCAATGTTCAGTCACAGCCAGTTGGTGCTGCTATGCAGTAAGACTGACTCAGCGTTTAGAGTAAAACCCCTCCTACCACCACAACCTCTCTTTATCTCTCTCCCTCTTTTTGTACTTAATCACCCTAAAATCTAATCTAAAAAAAAAAAATCATTTAACCACTCCTTTGCTGGATGGCAGTGGACAGCAGGAATACAGAAAGTCCCACAAAGCGGTCAAATAATAGCTCAACTTAATAAAACTTAAATCTGGCACTCCATTCATGTTGTGTGATATTACTTTTTTTTTTTTGTATTTTGTAGCCTTTGTTACGATAGGACAGATCAATATTGACAGGAAGTGAAGTGGGAGAGAGAGAGGGGGCAGGTTCGGGAAAGGTCCTCGAGTCGGGATTCGAACAAGTGCAACGGCACGGTATGCCGGCACACAAGGCTATCGGCACTGGTTGTGAGATATTTCTGATATCACCTTTTATGCTTTGTCATAATTTGTCATACGTGTTAACCATGTTTTGTCAAAGCATGTTTACATCCACACATTTTTTATGAAAATGTTAGAACTTCGCATAAAAATACTGAAATGAAAAATCAAGATAAAAATGTGAATATGCATATTAAAACATGTATGTGTGTTATTTTAGTTTAAGTGAGGTTAGTTTTTTATTTTTAGTAATTTGTTAAGTTTTTATAAATAAATAAAAAATCTTTTAAATGTCTATATAGCTTTTATATATTTTATTTTAGTTTTTGATTTAGTTATTTTAGTACCATTTCAGTATCAGATAAACAAATTTAAAACAAGAAATGTTGCTGAAATATAGGTAGATTTTTCTTTATATTTTTATATTTTATTTCAGTTTTATTATCTTACTTTTTTTGTTAACTATAATCCTGATCTATTTGGGGTAGATAATGTTTTTAAATTGTAAGAAGCGCACAAATGAATGGAAATGCATGTACCAAACAAATCCCTAGATGTGCATAAGAAAGTCAAGAGACTGAATTTATAACTCAGATTTTTGGTTACTATCGCCATGTTACTATTCATTCGCATAAAGTTGAGCTCTTCTATTCCTCAGAAATCATCACCTCTTATTAAAAAACTAATAGCATTCAAAATTCTTTCCTACTGCAAACCGTAATCCCACTAACCTGCAAAGTTCCTTGTGAAAACTAATGTGACCAGTAGTATAGGGATGATGACAGTTCCTATGGTCACAACTCGGTCAAAGGGCAACTCTAGTTTGAGCTGCACCATGAGACCTGCCAGCGCTCCGCCCTTCTCATCCTGTGTGGAACCCGGCAGGATCAACTCCTTCAGCTTCTCACCCGCAAGCAGAGCCGTGGCCATGTCCAAGTTCTGCTCGAAGATGTTCTGCATTCGGCACCAGCTCCCCTGCTCACCACTAACCTCACAACACTCCTGATGGGACTTGAAGCTCCTACTCCTTCTCCCAACCCGTCAGCCACTGGACTGGCTGAGGGCTTTTCCCTGCAACAATATAATGAGTGATGTAAGAGGTGTTGACTTGAAGGATGAAAGTGGATCTTCTGAGAGTCTCAAAGGAAGCTTTGTGTTCAGCCTGAGTTAATGGGTTATTGGTGGCTGATCTTGTCAGAGGTAGATTGAAGAGAGGACAATCAGAGTTGATTTGTTGCTTATATTGACAGCTGGGATGAATTTCTCATCATATCTATTCCACTTCTGCAAAAACCTGTAAAGAGAGTTAACAGGTACAGATAATCAAGAAAAAGTAAAGCTACGGTGATCCGTGAAAGTAAATTGCATTTGATTCTGCATGTTCAGGCTCTATGAAAGTGCAGGTTCCTTTAATTCAGTAACCAGTGGAGTGTGCCTATCTGCAGTCCTTTGAGAGCATGCACTAGCGACAAGGACAAAAAACCTCCACAATGACATCCTACTAGAGACTTAATCATTCAAGACAGCCCAGATTAGAGTGAAAAGATAGTCCACTCTTTTTTTAACCAAATTTTATGGCATCATTTCTACAGATGGAAGACTGATATGTTGCAGAGTGTCTTTGCCCACGGTATAAAACCACAGACAAGAAAATAGCTGTCGTACATTTAGAAAATCAATATATCTCACTTTAAGCTCAAGAAATCAATAAAGAGCAGCTTTCTAAATGGAAAGAACAACAAAAATGGCAGGAACTCCACGTTTGTAATATAACTTTATTTTTATGATGAAGTATAAAGGAATGCGCTATAGATGTTTTATCTTCAATTTTATCTTAACTTTATCTAAAAACGTACACTAAACACTAATTAATGGTCCTGACATAAAAATTTGGTGTGTTTGTGATTGACCTTGTTGGTTTTGTTTAAATAAGCAAAAAATTGATATAGGTTTTTAAATAACATATTTAATAAATGCAAAAAACCCTATTTAATTATCTAAATATGTTTTGATTTTTTTTTTTATAAATAAAAATATTCAATTACAATTATTACATACAGTATATAACCTGTAAAATACTGTAAATGCAGGGTTAATATCTTTGGGTAATATTATATTTAATTAGCAAACTCCATCTGCATTTTAGTTTTAAAAAAAGTTATATATATATATATATATTTTTTTTTTTTCACCCAATTTGGTTGAAACCTAGACTGTTTGAGTATAATTCATATACTAGAAACTATATTGCAATCTGTTACACACGCATATATATATATACACACACACACACACACAATGAGTTCAATACTTTGATTCTAGTTTGACCTAAACATGTTTTTCAATATTTCACACTTAAATTCATTTCAAATGGTGTTGAATACAGTATGTGCTGATATAAGAAACGATTCTAATAAAACTTGCTTATGTTAAGCATTGTGGTAACTTGTTTGTCACTTTGGCCTAGTTACAAACAGTTTAGAGACTCTAGAAGAAAGACTGAAAAACTCCTTTCATACCAGGTTTCATAAAACTCTCAAACAAGCTGACAGTGATTAGAAATGTGTCATGCAAACTTAATCCAATATGCAGTAGTATAATTTTTAAGATATAATCAAGCTTTATTGACGATGCTGTAACGACACTGTCCGACATATTGACATTCTGAATGTTTAAGAGCAATAAAGGTCATGCGGTGCACATCACTTACGCTCAGTCGAGGGGCTGTCCATCACTGGATCATCTGGCTAGGATGACACATAGCGGCTTAAGACACAGATATGATAAAATACAGGATAGCCTACTATATAAGGCATGAGTGAAAGAGAGACGGAGAGGACTGGGTTGCACTGACTCTCGTCTTCATAATGTCACATACCTGTCAGATTACTCGATTATACTGAGGAACACGCAGAGCCTGAATCCTATGCTCAAAACATCAACACCAGGAAAGATCTCACAAGGTCCAACGGATCCCCCCACCAAAAATAAACAACAACAAAGGACGCGGATGCTGTGACTTGTGCTTTAGTGTTGAGCATCCCCGGCGTCTGAAGAGTTAATCTGCAGTGCGGGCGAGCCGTTTCAGCGTGTATCCGGGCACACACACCGGTTTGTTCCGCCTCTCGCCGTCCCTCTCACCCTCCCCTGACAAACCTCACACACTTCTCCGGTTTACATCGTCTCCACACAGACCTTCATAGAGATACATTGTCGTTTCTTGTTTGCCATACACAAGACGTTATAATATATTGCTAGCGTGCGATACATTTATGTAAACTAAAAATACATAACTAAAAGGAGACACGAAATCATAAATATAGGCAAGGCTTTAGATTCAACTTTCCCCGTGGTCTACTGCTGTACTTTATTTACTGTATAATCGGTTTTGTTTTGCATTGTGCTGTATGTTGTTGTAAATTAAAATACAGTAGCCTATCTCTTGCATAACATTCTATTATTTTCTATTCATCATATGTATTTAACGTTACTGTAGGGTGACTGAAATCTGTAAATATATTTAGGTTACACTGCAGTAGTTTTTTTTTTTTTTTTGTCATATTATAGGCTGCTTTAACATACAATTTAAAATCATCGAAATGGATTGGTTGTCAATATTTTTCAAAATATCATCTTGAGGGTGAAGGAACGATGACAGAATCTTCGTTATGGAATGAACTATCTCTTTAACTGTGTTCATCTAGAAGATTCAATGTACATTTATTTCATACTGTCAGGGGTGTTGCACCAAATTCTGGGCCCTATGCACAAGCAGTGGCCATGGGCCCCCATAAGCTCACGGTTCACAACATCCTATAACACCATTTAACCAACTGTTGCATTTATCCAAAATATTAGCTTATTAGTTATTAAAATATTAGATATTAGTTAACAACATTTATTGTGATTTTAAAACTATATTTAAAGGAAAATAAAATGTCACTCCTCAGGGGCCCTCCCCCCTCTTGGGGCCCTGGTAATTTAGTCCGACTTTTCACCCAACTACGACGCCCCTGCATACTGTACATTCACATACATATGAACAGTTTGCAAAAGCCTCTGTGCTGTCTGAAATATTCTTCTAAAATTAGTATTTTTCTCAGGCTCCTACAATTATTTTCTGTTTTTTTCACTTTAACGGCAAAGAACCTATTCATTGCCATTGAAGTGAAATTACTGAATCAAAGGAGCCTGAAAGAAATGCTAATTTTAAAAGAAAATTTCAAATTGAACTTATGGCTTTTGCATCTGTATCCCTCGTATATACATATATTCTATATTTTGGGCATAGACTGCATTTGGTCTAAAACATACTGAACTGTTGGATCGCTTTCTGGAAGTAATTCACATTTCACATTAACGATCTTTATAATTTTATTGATCTACAATAACATAACAAGATGCATATATTTATACAAAAATAAAATCTAACAAAGTAAAAATACATGGCACTTAACAGTAACATGGTCCAAATGTGTTAGAATTATTGAAAGCAACATATATTAGGTCACCTGCTCTTCCAGCTTCTGACATGTGGGTTTTCTAGATAATGCATTACAGGTGCTCTAGATTGTACATGCATGGTGTGTTCACCATTTATTTGCATATAAATTTGCTCAGCCATTCATTCATCACATATGATTCTAATTTCAACTGGTATGGAAGGTTATATTCATGATTGTGACACAAGTTTACAAAAAAAATTCCAAACCAACCATACATTTCAACTTGCCGGTACTTTTCCGTAATAAATTGTCATTCAGGAATATCTTTGACAATTTAACGTTAAAAAATCTGCGGTCAGTATGACTTAATATATATATTTAAATCTCATGCTCAAGAAACCTTGTGCTGCTTTAATTCTTTTTGCCAAAACGGTAAAATACCTTTTTTTCCAGGATAATCTGATGAATGGCTTTAATTTGTAACAATGTGATGGTGTTTGTTTCACTTTTGATCAATTTAGTGCATGTTTGCTAAATAAAAGTATTTTAATAAAAATAATAATTTATATCTTAACCCCAAAATTTTTAACGGTAGTGTACCGTTCATTATTTATGACAGTTCAGCTGATAACTATGACAGAAGTGTTGTGATTCTTTTCCAACTGATATTATCATACAACATATCTATACCTTCACTTTTTTTTTCTCTCAGTTTTTTCCTTCTGATGGCTGTATCTTTGGTCACTGGGCCATTTGGACCACCACTGCTTTCCATGCCTTCTCTCTGTCAAAGTCCCTTAGCGTGCCATTTAAAGTTTGTTGCTGTAAGAAAGAATGAGATGGTAGAAAAGAAATGACCCAATAGTCACCTTGAGGTCTATCTATGTTAATCACAACATCCTCCATGTGCGTTATGATGAAATCACAGAGGCAGAACAGCTCTGCCATTCCACTGTGACTGTCTTTCATGGTACATTTGGCATTGTACAGTACAGTTTTTCATTTATTACTTTCTCACCACATCTTGTGCATAGTCATGCACAAAACACACACAGTACAACACACGTCCTGTACTCCTGCATAGAATTGTCAGTCATTTCATATAGGGTGTATGCTTGTGTTTTTACCTCAGAGTGTTTTTTGTGTAGTGTGTCCCACTCAGTGCGCAGCTGGCTCTTGTAGGAAGCACACTTTATTGTGGTGGCTAATGTTAGTACCGCCTGCACCAGCAGCAGCCCCATCAGGACAAGCAGCAGTATGTCATACGACTGCTGCATGTGCAACATACATTTGCAAAATTAATGTGCATTAAACATCCATGCAAGATTGGTTTAAAGTAAAATATATGGATAGTTCTTCTAAAAATGAAAAAATGT
>JAUMHP010000073.1:13343851-13354728 GCA_032361065.1 Enteromius trimaculatus | reverse complement strand
GTTATTTTTGTTAAAATTAACATTTTTAAATGTTGCCTTGGTAACTAACTAAAATAAACTAGATGAAGTACTTAAATGTTTTAAAAGAAATAGAAAGCTAAATAGAATTATAAAAAAAATTAATAATCTCAATGACTACAAAAAGATAAAACAATATTATGAAAGCACTAAACGTCTTGTGAAGGCATACAGTAGATTTAATTATATAAAGCAGACGCAAAAAGACAATAGTTATTATTCTGCTCAGTATAGGTTTATATGCTATTATTGTATTTATTAATATTCTGAATTAACTTTTATTTTTAGTTTTGTTGTTGTGTTTTAATTTAATATATATATATATATATAGCTTTATTTAATATTTTTTCAGTAGGCCTAATTTTATGTACTTTAACATATTTACATCTTCTGTTTAAACTTCAAATATCTAACTTTTGTTTTAGTTAAGTTTTTTTATTAATTAATATATAATATATTTGTTAATATAAAATATATATATATATATTTATATATATTAATATATAATATATTTTAATATATTTGAATTAAGCTTTATTTAAATGTCTGAAAAAGGTTTTCAATAGTTTTAGTTTTGGTTGACAATACCAACACGCGAGGATAAAATTTTCATTTTTGGATGAGCAAATCTCTTTAAGGGGTCAAAAAAGGTCAAAATTTGACATATTGAAACTAATTTGATTTGATTGGTGAGGCGCACAGAAATGACTCACCTTTTCTAATGGCACTTCATGCAGAAAGATCTCAATAAAATTAATCACGCTGTTGGACAAAAATCCAGAAGCTGAGAAAAGCAGTGGTGAGGTCACACTGCTTATAGCAATCAGCATTTCCACCTACAGCAGTAAAATCGAGAGGCGGAAAGAGAGAGAAAAAAAGCAGGCGAGAGACAGTCTTTAGAGAAAATCACTCTATAGAGAAGGCAGACAGACAGCTAAATGAATGGGATTGCTGAATGTCCTCTAGGGACGTTCGATTGCACTACTTTATTGCTGGAGAGACCCTGATGTTGACTCACCACACTCTTGCTGGGATATTCTGCCACCACATGGCTGGCAATGGCACTGGGGAAAGACTGCATAGGTATCACACACAAACAATGTTAGTTAATTATTATGAATAATAATAAACAATCTGAATTGGAATTATATATTAAACTAAACTCACAGCTATCAGAATCCAGAAGAAAGTTACAGAAAGATGTGGCTCCGGGAGTAGAGCACCCAAATTCAGAGCAATAATTCCTCCAAATACAGCAGAGATGCCCACTATAACCTCAATTACCTGCAGCAGAGAAAGAGCGGCAGATCTACAGTAAAAAACGTGTGGATATACAGTGCGTACACACATATACACATAATCTCATTTGTAGGCAACTCACGGCATAAGCCTTGAGAAGACGAGTGGGGAACGAAGCTGGGGTCACAACCACAGGGCCATCAGACACTGGCTGGAGGAATGAGATGGATGATAGCAATGAGGAACAGAAAAAGAGCAGAGAGACATGAGCACAGGGGAGAGCATGTAAAATGTAAATCATATTAGATAGAGACAAATACATTTAGACATAGATATATCACACGGTGATAAAAATCCTGCTGGCTGGGATTCAGCATAAAAAAAAAAGTTGCAATTATTTCGCAAATTGAAATAAATCTGAAATAAACGAACACAAAAACATTAGAAGAAGCAATACCATTTTGGAATGTTGCTTTGAACTAAATCAGTTTAAAATAATAACAATTATAATAAACTGAAGCTAAAAATGATTACAATTAAAATTTTACTACATGTATAATGCAGATTCAATTATTAAAAAATGTGCGTATTACAGTCAAACATGTATAAATCAATTCAGAAATCTCTTAGTATAATGTGTATTTCCTGATTGATTACACAATTTGTGTAAACACAGGCAAACTAACTGTAATGCAGGCGGTCTATACACATATAGTTAATAGTACTGTATTTACTCTCTTTACAGTTGTTACACACCTTTGCATGACTGCAGCAGTCGTCCGCTGAGCGTGCTGACAGGATAACAGTACTGGCCGTGAGCACTTCCAGCACAATAAGCAGGAGCAGGTTAAAGTTAATCTTTAAGATGACAGACAGCAGTAACTGTTTTAATAGCCTAGACTTTTCACTTGCACATAGCTTAGTGACTGACAAGTGTAAACATGCAGTGTATTTACTTATATGCATAAACATACTTCTACCAGATCCTTTAAAATTACTTTTGCTTTGCGATTGTCGTATTATAAAATATACTAAACTTAAGCATTTTTTTTTATTTTGAAGCACATCCCTTACAAAGATTTTAAGGTTATTAGAGCTGTGAAGTTCTCACATTGATGGCTGAAGGACTTATGGCCAGTTTACATCCGAACCACACCAGACACGTGGTTGTCACAGCAAAGGACGACACGTAGACCATTTGAAAGTCTGAGACCTGTCGACATAGTTCACAGTTAAACACTGTATTTGTAAAAAAGTAGTTTTTACTGAAAATTTCAACTGAAAAACATAATTAAGCAGCACCAGTTTTAAGTAGATACTCTCCATTATTGAATTAGACAGATTTGATTTCTTTATATTTACAGAAAAATATCCGTTCACTTACTGCAACTTGTCTGTTCTTGGCAATAGCGAAGCTCACCACTGCAGCTGGTATGCTCTACAAACCAAAAGAAAAATATATACCCCCGGTTTCACAGACTAGGCTTAAACCTAGTCCTAGGCTAAAATATAAATCTGAGCTGTTTAATGCCAAATAAACTTGCACTGACTGATCTTAAAACATGTCAGTGCCTTTGTTTTGTCTTAAGATGCACACAAGTAATGCTTTTTACAAAAGTGCGTTTATAAAAATGACCTAATTCTGATTTAGGCTAAGCTCTGTCTGTGAAACTGGGCCATAGTGCCAAATTGACCAGTGGCCTCATCCATGAGAATATAGGTCCTTCAGGACAAACACTCACTGATCCAGCAGTACAACGCAGGTAGTCCATTGCTCCTGGAAACACATTACCCATGTAAAGGGAGGAAGTTGCCGCTATCAGCAAGCTGCTCTGGGGGTCAGATACAGAGGAACTTACTCAGAACCACAGAAAACCAGTGTTGAATGAATATTTGACTTAAAATTCAAAACTGACTCACCCCTCAGGCCATCCTAGATGTGAATTTATTTTCTTCATCAGAATAGATTTTTAAAAAATCTAGCGTTACATCTCTGCTCATGAGTGGATCCTCTGGAGTGAATGGGTGCCGTCACCTCACAAGACATTTATTTCTGAACTACAATGTGTAATATTCATAGATTATAATGGTGTTTTTATCAACAGTTTGAACTCTCTTTATGACAGAACCCATCCACTGCATTGGCGAGCAAATAATGCAATGCTAAATAAATATAAAATCTGTTCTGATAACTCATCTACATCTTGGATGGCCTGAGAGTGAGTAAATTTTAAGCTAATTTTCATTTTTGGCTGAACTAGTCTTTTAAATCTCTTAGCTACAGAAGTGAAAATCTGCTGAGCCAAAGCTCTTACCCCTATAACGACGCTGTAAAGCCAGACTCTGTAGCTAAAGCAGGGATGTAATGGCCCAGGCTGATCCAACTGCAGGTCACTGGCCCTGACATCCACCGTGTAGCTGTCTCTCTCCAACCTCTCCCGCTCCAGATGCCGACTCAGCGTTCCTACTCCACTGTTTCGCTCCAGGGTGGACATCTGGGCATAGCTGAACACTTCCTGAGCTGATGCCTCCTCTCGTTGCATCCTGATATCCATGACCCCTAGAGATCAAATCCCTATAAATCACATATATTGACTAGGTGAGAAAACAAAGCTCTGAAAGCAAACATTTAGAGAAGGAGGTAAAGAATATGGCTTATGCCCTATTGACAGATTGCCATATGATCCTTTTATTGACACTTACGCTTACCTCAGTTCCTCAAGGCCTTTAAATGGAATGCAACACATTATACCTGTTATTTTTCTTGTGAATTCCCAGCGAATGCATGACCTGATTAAATTTACTTTAAATGCAATGCTTGGGATAAAAGCACCTGACACCTAAGCACAATATGTTAATCATTTAGCATGGTTAAATAGCAAATCCAATTTTTATACAGTATATTGTGTTGAGAAGCTTAAATTTTCCTGTAGCATTTAATATGAATTATTTAATGTTTTCAGAATTTTATTTGAACTTTTTATACAAAATAGTATTTTGTTATTTCATACTAAATATTTTTATTTAGTAATTAATATTTTTATTTTCAACTAAAACTATATTAATTGTTGCTATGCTAATATAAGATGAAAAACTTAGCAACTAATTCAAAAAAATAAAAGTACAATAACCAAAACTAGAAGAAAACAAACAAATAATTAATTACAAAAAAAAGAAAAGCGCACATAAAAATCTTAAAACTTAAAATAAAAGTAAAGGAAAACTGATTATATAAAAACAAAATCCAATACAAAATTTTAAGAAATGCTACAATACTATATAAAAAATACAAAAATAATAAGAAAAAAAAAATATAATGTCAATAATTAATACTACTACTAATTATTATTATTATAACACCTATTATTAAATAATGAAATAATAATAATAATATGAACTTTTGGATGTTTACTATTATTATTACTACTACATAATTATCGGCTTAAAAATATCTGTCAAAAATTTTAACAGTTTTAATAAAACTAACTATTGATAACAACGCATAAACTATGTTTATATTCTCCCCAATATTTTGCGAACATAAAAAGCGTCAGACTGAAGATTTACTTTTAGTGTCTTGCTTCATTTAATAAATTTACATAAGAATATCCTTATTTTGGCACAGCCGATAAAACAAATGGTCCATAAAACAATGGCTTTACAGTGACATAATAATAACCCGCTGTGTTTTACACTCAAGCTTGTGAAAAATTCATTTATTTATTTTTTTATTTATCAATTTAAAAAGAGCAGGGTACGAAAGTATGCTAAAAACACCATTTTCTACTTGGCACTGATAAACTAATCATACAAGACCTATGAGCTCCCAGTCCTACATTTCACTAATAACTACCAATATCTCGCTATCCAGGCGGGAAAAAAGTATATTTTTGGTCAACAATAAAGGAACAGAGCGCAATCAAACTGCTCCCTCTTGAAAACCCACACGCACAATGAATATAAAGCACTTTCACTGTATTACGTAAACAGCAACGGAAACACAGAGCAATAAAGAGGATGCAGTGCAGAGATAATGCATGAAGGCAATGATTCATAAAAAAGTTTGAAACCAACCCCTCCCTCAACCTCTTCTCCTCAACTTCATTCTCAGCCTCACTTCCTTTCCTCCGTTCATTCATCTTATCTCTCCAGTCCTCTTTATCTTAATCTCTGCTTCCCACTCACCTGCCTCCAGCTTCGAGACACCGTTTATTTCAGCTTGGCCCACCTGTTCCCCTGTTCCTGAGGAAGTCTAAGGTTTTAGTTGTACTTTATCTTTGTCTTCTTCCTCTTGTTCCTCTCGTCTCTCTCTCTCTCTCTCTGTCCCCTCCACTGCAAGTCAATAAAAAACTTTTGGAACGCTTCAAAGCCTGGAACAGAAAGTTGAGAGTGTTGCCCTGCCAGCCAGTTTTAGCCAGTGAATGCAAATGGAGCGGAGAGATGGGGCTCAGATGAGGGGCTGCTGAGACCGGAGCCTCTTACTGCTCTGTTCAACTCAATGAGAGAACTCACACATAAATCAACACCCCCTCGCTGCCATACACACAGAAAGAATGCACGCAACCCAGAATGAGTTTTCCCATGTACACATAATCAGGCACCCAGAAATGTTTCTTTTCTTCATGCATGTGATCACATTCAAGCAAAGATTGGAATAATTAGGAAATTTTGTGTGTTTTTGAAGGACGTCTGTTATGCTCAGCAAGGCTGAATTTATTTTCAGAAATAAGTAGTATTGTGAAATTAAATAATTGTTTTAATTTTAAATATATTATAAAATTACGTGTGTGTGTTGGCAAAGCTGAACATTCATTCAGCAGCTTTCAGTAACATAATTCTTAAAAAATAATTGTTTCTTAATAATATCATAAATGCCAAAAAAGCTTGTGCTGCTTAATATTTTTGTAAAAACTGTGATGCTTTTTTCAAGATTATTTGATGAAATAGATATTTCAAGAGAACATTTTTACCCAAACTTTTGAATGTGTATGACAGTTTCCACAAAAATATTAAGCAGTAAAACTACTGAAAATTTGGTAGCATTTGAAAATTTCAACATTGATAATAATAATAAATGCTACCAAATCAGCACATGTGACCCTGGATCACAAAACCAGTAATAAGTGTCAACTTTTTGATAAGCTTTCCATTAATATATGTCATGATGTTTGTTTGGATAAGACAATATTTGGTACAACTATTTGAAATTCTGGAATCTGAGAGTGCAAAAAAATCTAAATATTTAATAAAGTTGCTAAAGTAGTTCAAATTAAGTGCTTAGCAATGCATATTATTAATCAAAATTAGGTTTTAATATATTTAGTGTATATTTTAGTTATCTTTACTTAATATCCTAATGAATTTTGATATAAAACAAAAATCTAGAACTCTAACCCATAGAATGTATTTTTGGCTATTGCTGCAAATACACCTGGTTTTGTGGTCTAGGGTCAAATATTATAATGATTTCTGAAAATCGTATTTTACTGAAGACTGGAGTAATGACTGCTGAAAATTCAGTTTCGCCATCACAAGAATAAATGAGATTTTTACAATGTATTATAAAACAGGTAATATCTCTACTGTTCCTGTAGTAACCATACTTGTTATCAAATAAGCAAAGCTTTGAAAAGGATAAGAGACTTCTTTCAAAAACATTCAAAAAGTAACTAGCAATCAACAAAGTTCAAACTTGCAGTGTATATGTCAACAAACAGGATACACACAGTTCTGGTTGCATAACAAGTTCAAAGCTGTGCAGCCTCGCGCTTCACTGACTCCTCCCACCTGGGCCTCCGCTTTACTGGAGTGAAAAAAACAAACCAGAGATTTGGGACGTCCCACAGGGCTTCTGAAGTTTGTAACCAGTGGGTTCATAAACAGGCTCTTTAATCCTAGTGCATTTCAGAAGATTTAAGCATTTTACCACACATGTGTTTGAAGTGATATTTCATATCAGAATCATAAATGCAACTTTGTGGATTATCGTATTTTGGCCTATTGGTATAAAAGAGATAAATAAGAGGCGAGTGAGCGTATGAGTAAAAAATGGTCACGGCAGTATTCGCCTACATCAATGCTACTGTTCAAAAGTGTCCTTGAAAGGCAGTATCCATGGATACCTTTTAAACAGCCCCCCTTCCACTGACTGGCCAGCACACTTCACTGCCCTCTGAATATGCTACACACAAAGATCACACGCTCATGTGGACACGTACACACACACTCGAGGCATGCCAAGCCACTGAAATCCCAGCAGATGCATTATTGATTCACTATAACTCAGCTCTCAATAGTAATTTTACAGGTTTATGAGGCAAAGAGAGAAAGTCTAAAGTTTGTGAGCTGTAGCAAAGAGAAACCTTAATGTTTCTTTTTATTTTCAACTAAATCATGAATATGGGAGGGTGTCAAACAGCTGTAACACTTCTGGCTATCCTGAAACATAGGCTACATTGTGGGATTTTGGGAAATGCATTTAAAGGTGAATAACTGTTGCTAATATCATAATATCTAATATCATAGGGCATAGGTGATAGTTCGATTTACTGCTTCACGAATCTTCGAATCAATCACACCATCATATCAGCATATTTTAAAAGTGTTACAAATTAATGTAAGACTACATTTATATTGGATATTTAATATTTAATGACATTTTAAAAGAAAAAAAGAAATAAAACTCAAATAAGCCCAATATTTGCATATTGAAACTATTATTTTTGGTTTGTTATTTGACATTTCATAGCTTTTCTATTTGAGGCCTTTGACATAAACAGAGAACGTGATGTAAAACATTAAAAATGTCCTCTTAAAGGTGAACATGCTCTAATAAATCATTTAAAATCTTGAATTCACAGGTCACCCCTTCCTAGATAGTAGCCCGCAAACTTTGAGCCATGAGTCCAGATGCTTCACCAATGGGCAACTGCTTCTTAAACAAAAGGACAATGCTTCTCTTGTTCCTTTCCTTTCTTTTCACTTTTCTGACTCATATATCCCTGGCTTTTTCAGTGCTTCCCTCCTCCCCTTCTCCTCTCCCTCTTTCGCATCTGTTGTGCCTGTAAACATTGTCTGGTTTGCTGAGATTAAGTCTTCTTTAACACAGTACAAACAACTTCAGGGCTAAGTTGCACTCCAAAGTTACAAAAAAGAAAGCAAAAGACATATCAGAGCTGCTGAATCAGCTAAAAAACAGCATTACAGTTATTAAGCTCAATGGTTCTCAGCTGGCAAGTCGATTTTGTTGGTCACAGGTCTGCTCTGACTGTGGACAGCAGAGGGAAAAATACAAACTAACAAAATGCAAGCATCCATATAGTTACAGGTAAAAAATGAACAATAAGCGGCTGTATTAAATTTTTACAACGTATAGAATAAAATATTTAATATGTTGGACATTGTTATTATTCGTTTATATCACTTAGAATAACTAAATAAATACATTTATTGCATTTTTGAAAAGGTATATGAGAAACTGCTCTTTAGTTTTGACAGTTTACATAATGAAACTAAATGATTGTTTGTTAATTTACAAAATTATATTAAATAGGCTAAATACATTTCAAAAGTTTTTGACGTTTTATATTTATTAATTTAATACATTAAATGATCACATCTTTATGAAGTACCAAATTATAATAACAAAATAAATGGTATTAGAACATTTCAGACATTTTATAACATTATTAAGAAACCAAATAATATATATATATCTATAGTAGCGGGAGGAGCTTACGACAGACGACAGAGTGGCGTCAGGCCTCCGAGAGGCTTTTATTGAACAATATAAAAAAATAAAGTGTCCGGGGGGAAAAAATCTAAAAAAAGAAGGGAACTGGTGTCCTCGTCGTGGTGCAGGGATAGTGTAGGTCAGGCAGTGTTCGAGGGAGAAGGGTCGAGGTAAGGGGCGGAGTCCGGCAGCCACACATGCTCCCCTGTCCATTTTTCTATTTAGCCTATTTTATGCAATAAACAAAAACTGTAAAACCTGAGTTGGGCAAACCAAAAATGATGAACCTCCAACTTATTAAAACAATCCCAGATGAGAAGCGTGAGTATTTTGTAGTAATCTTTATAAAGAACATTGATTTAGTCATCGAGTGACACAGATGTCATTAGAGACACAGCACATCAGAACATATTGCAGGCACATTCTGTATCAGTCGTGTCAGTCAGGGGATTCACAGCTACAATGCAACTCCATGCTGATAATAGTTCATTTTCCCAGACAAAACAGACCCCCGCACACACACAGAAGAGTGTAAAGTCAATGCAAGACATGACGACAGCAACAAAACCCAAGCATGAAAATACTTACATGCTCATCTACATTTACAACAATTAACAAGACTTCAAGAACACTTCTATAATACATTATTGTGAGTTCTCGGTGGAAGTCTTACGATGATGACATCTTATATACATCTACTTACAAACTACTCCTTACGAGAGATTTCCATCAGTATTTACACTGGCAGCCACATTTTAAACATATGGTTACTGATAACAAGAGCAAATATCTGTACAACTGTGAAGAAGCATCATCTCAATGCTCGAAAATACAAATCTAGGAAGCATATTCAGTAACATTTATAATCAGTGCTGACAATGATTGAGTTGTTTTTTATTCCAGAGATGACTAACTCCTTGTACCCCTAAGCCATGATGTGCCAAAAAGCGTGACCTGCTTGCTATAGATCGATCTCAACGTTTTTTATGTTTTTTTTGGGTCACGTCACATTCGCTGCTTATACTGCTTCAAAATGAGTTACTGGAATTGCAATATTCCTAGGTTAGTAGAGGTACTGCATCTAAGAAAACCATTATCTGTCACAGGTGTTATTCAATTTGGACATGAAATTGAAAATGGCATTGTTTCCTTTATGGCTGTTACCTAAAGCACAGATCGAGTCTGCTGAGAAGAGATCACCACAGTCCTAGATGGAGAACTACGAGTGCATTGCTACTGCCACTGAATGAACACATTTACACCGCACCGCTAGAGTCCTGGAGCTAGTGCACGTGTTAGGATCCCAGCATGCTTTGATGAAGTCTGGAGGCAGTTTTAGACGATGGATCCTTTCGAGGAGGACAGATGAATGGAGCGAATGCGTGTGGCCAGCGTCTTCTCCAGGTCATGCAACACGTCGGGGCAGCAGTTCTCCACTGGGGTGTTATAGAGCAATTGTTTAAATGGCTCGAGCTCTATGAGAACGGCCATGTTCTTTAGAAAGTAGCCCTCGATGTAGGTCGACAGCTCAGGTGCCTCTAGGAACTAAGAGAGAAGGAGAGGACAGAACATGCAGAGAATGTAAAGAATGTTTCGTATGCATGGAAAATGTAATCTGAGAACATGTTCGATTGTATGTTACTTTAGCATGGTTGTAGATCTCCACACAAGTTTCGGTGTTGATGCTCTTGGCGCAGATGATCTCACAGTGTCTCTGTAAAGCCTCCAGCTGGAAAAACTTAGATGCAGAGAGGAGCTGGAAGAGAGCGGAGCAGAGAGACGTTGAGGCCAAAAGAAATAAAACTCAACTTAGCCCAGTATTGTATAAGATTCGTATGTAATGAATAATAAATGTCAAAACATTATTTAAAAACATTATATATATATA
>JAUMHP010000073.1:13295845-13330095 GCA_032361065.1 Enteromius trimaculatus | reverse complement strand
TCAATCAAACAGTGCTGGCAAGCAAAATAAAAGTTTTTATTTACATAATATATGTACTGTGTATATTTATTATGTATATATATAAATACACAGATACATACACTACATTTAAATATTTATAATCATATATATATATATATATATGCATGTGTTTTCATTTATAAATACATAATGAATATATACAGTACACACACATATATTATGTGAACAAAAACATTAATTTTGGATGCAATTAATAATTTAACAGCACTAATATTCAGTGTGTGTATGTATGTATGTATGTATATGTATATATATATATATATATATATATATATGTATATATATATTTATATGTATGTATAAAGTATATGTACTGTATACACATTTGAAGACACACAGTTATGTGCACATTTGCATGAGATCATATGATGCAGTTCAAGTATCAAGCATTTTTGATATACTTTGTATACACACACACACACACACATATATATATATATATATATAAACATGGTGTGTGTGTGAGATGTTTTGTAAAGA
Source organism: Enteromius trimaculatus (assembly GCA_032361065.1). Taxonomy (NCBI): domain Eukaryota; kingdom Metazoa; phylum Chordata; class Actinopteri; order Cypriniformes; family Cyprinidae; genus Enteromius; species Enteromius trimaculatus. The sequence goes on along the minus strand of JAUMHP010000073.1, from coordinate 13,329,573 downwards.
GCATACAATTTGATGGATTGTGTTGAACACCAAAAATGTTAACTGTCACAAACCTCTTTTGAAACAAGGTCACACAAAGCTCTAGATTTATTACACAACATTAAACACTCTTCCCCTCGCTCTAACGAGTACTGCCTTTCATATGTGAAACTTTCAGGTCATCTACGGTCACATTTAGTCTACGAGACCTAATTCTTCTGAATGCGTTCAACTGAACCACACTGTGTTCAGTACAGTCAATAACACACTCTGAAAGGAACACTGATAAACAGCCTCATCTATTGCTCTGCAACTTAAATGAACTGCAGCACTCGCTCTCCTTCTCTCTAGAACATTTCACATCTCTGTTACTCTAATGAATTAACAAGGCCGCCTGTGCAAGATGAGCATTCATTTAAAGAAATAAACGACTTGTTTGACTGTTGTAAGTCCTCTGCCAAGGCTGCAGATTTGAAGGAATAGCCAACCTGATCTCACAAGAAAACATAACTATTTTTAAAGGTGGTATGAATGTGTATGAAAATGGGAGTTTTTAGAAAAAAGCATGAAGGTTTGCCTTTAATCCAACCTATAAACAACAATGCGGTCACTGGGGCATGAGTGGGACAGCTGTACCAACGGAAATGAATGAGCAAAATGTGAAGTGTGGTTCAATGTTTTATTGGACCCCATTGACTTTCATTGTGTGGACATAAACAGCTGACTTCTTCTGGATTTGGAACAACGTGAGCTTGAGTACATAATGACAGAACAAAGCGAGAATGCAGGCATTATAAAGAGGGAATACTGATGAGTTTGAGCGGAAGCTATGTGGACTATCTGACAGCGGTGGCCAAAGATATGCACTGTAATTACACACAATAATTACAGGATTATGTGGAATACATTATCAGCAGCCGTGGCAGCTACACGCACAAAAAAATAAAGTGCAAGAATACACCTGTCAGCAGAGAAACACACACTGCGTTTGCAGTCGGAGGTGGTAGCAGGAGGCTTTCGAGAGGAGGAGAGGGGCTGGAAGCCACCCGGGGCTCTTCTGTGACCGACACTCATCTCTTATTCATGATAGCGTGTGACATTTCCTCAAGTCAGAGGGGCAGCTGAGGAACTGACTGAGAGATATGCTCAAGATTAACCATCTAAACAAACACAGCCCTGGCAAAAGGTCTTCGTCTATTAGTAATGACTCTAAACCTCATTACCAACAGAGGAAATCATCTACAGGTACTGTAGGGTATAAGTCTAAATACGAGTGGCAATGTAAGATAACAACACAGCAGAAGATTGTGTTGAGCTTGAGCGTCTTGGGTTAAATATGATACTCTCATCCGTAACAGCAGAGAAGGTGCCCTTCATCACCAGACTGAGAACAAGACGTTGGGAATGGAGGAATGCAGAATGGTGTTTTACTGTGAAAACTGAGCAGAATCGATTGGCTGTCTTCCCTGAACCACACATAAATTATCAAGGAAAGGCCACGAGAGAGGAAGGTGCTCTGCTTGGCTTTATGTAACAGAACAGATTTTTTTGTCTTTTTTTTTTTAAAGTCAGACTGGGATTAGTTGGATTAACTGTAGCTGTATTATTGGAAATGTCTGAAAAATTGCACATCATTGGTATATATATAAATATATACACTGTATGTGTGTGTGTGTGTGTCCGTGTGTAAAATAAAATTTATTATACACATACAAATTATATTTTAATAATGATATATATATATATATAAAAAAAAATTATATATATTATATATATATTATATATCTAACTATTCAATTTGATCTATATATCATTATTAAATTATAATTAAATTTAATAATATCTAAAAAGTAAATATTACAAATAATTATAAGTGATCATTCATAATATTTTTAATAATTAATCTTAATAAATATTACTTTTAATTTGAAAAAACTATTAAAAATATCAAAATCAGAACTAACACAATTAAGCAAATTTCGTATTACTTTAAAGCAAAAGTAATTTTCTCATTACTGTAATATGATTATAACTATTACATATTATCGAAATATAAAGGATACTTTAAATATATGTAATAATAATGTATTATTATTATAAAATAGTAAATAAAAAAACATACTAAATTCGTTGTGTGCATGTATATATATTAGGAATAAAAATCATAATTTAATACCATTTGAGTTTTGCTTTCTTTTAGATATATTGCATATATTTAAAGCACTGTAGATACTGTATATTTACCCTTTTCATGATTTTCACACAGTTTTCTTTTATTCTTTTGTTGAAAATACTTAGTATGGGTCTCCTCACACCTACTGTACATAATGTGGTTGGCTTCTCCAGACATGCCAGAGAAATGTATATCTCAGCAGCCATCAAGTTTATAGCTACATTTGCTGCAACAGAAAAGGTCTCAAGGTTACATATGTTACCCTAGTTCCGAACTGGAACGAGACGCCGTGTCGGCAAGACGCTATGGGGAATGCCTCCAGTGTTACGGCTCTGAATTGTATGTAAAATCAGTCTAATGAAATGGTGGGACATCATAGGCGGGAGACATCACTGGCCAGGAAACGTAAATACACATGGAACGCAGCCTGCTTCAGCTTCTGTCATGAAGTGAGTGCAAGCAGGGATGACGAAAGTGTGGTTGCGAAACACGGCATCTCGTTCCTTTGAGGAACTAGGGTTACATATATAACCTTGAGATATTCCTCTTCAGGAGCTCGAGCTCTGTGGACAAGACGCTATGGGGAACAAGATGCCCACGCCCCACATACTTAGTATGTGTACCTGCACAGCTAGGGCAAGAGAACAGAAGTGCTTGGAGTGGCTAGGAAGTCTAGTCCATAGAACCAGACAAACGTGGTGGCCACCACACCTCGTGTTGAGTGCTCTCTGACTTCCAGCCTCAGCGGGAGACCAGAGGACTTGTAAGCCGTATTAATGGCATCCACAACCCATCTACTCAGAGTCTGCTTGGTCGTGAGCAACAATTTCTTGGTGGGACCGAAGCAGATGAGCAACTGCTCACTCTTTCTCCACAGGGTAGCTTTGTGGATGTATGTGCCCAGTGCTGGCCAGGCTCCTTAAAGGCAGGAGGATTGAACGCCTGTAGTACGACCTGTTTTGGTGTGACCGTAGGTACCTTAGGACTGTAACCCACTCGCAGGTATAGAAAGGCATTGGCCATGCCAAGCGCAAACTCTAGATGAGAAGGGGCCACTGAAAGGACTTAAAGGTCATCTACTCTCCTCAGAGAACACAGCGCCAACAGCAGTATGGTCTTTATTGTCAACAGACTCATGACAGCTCCCCAACCAGTGAGGGACGCATCCGTTGCTAGCAATACGCGGCAATGCGGAACTCCCAGCACCGGGCCCTGATGCAGGAACTAAGGTTTCCTCCACATGTTTAAAGTACAGCTCTGCATGACATTTTTATCATGCAAAATGGATTTCCCCTCGGGAGACCTGGGTTCGAGGCCCGCTCGGAATGAGGACGAGTCGTGGTGGAAGCGGACCCAAGGGGGTTACACCTGCCAGCGATGATGCAGCTTGGGGGGGCATTGGCAAGCCTTTAGTGCAAGCTATCGCTCACCCGCCTCAGCATCGTCCTGTAACCATCCTCCTTCATCCTCCATATGTGTGTCATCCGGCAAGATGAAGCGTTTACATGGGTGAACACATATACGATAGCGTGAGCTTTTACGAGAGACACTTTGACACACAGACACAGAGCTCTTCGCTGAATGACAGAAAGCTAACACCGGCTGCATTCCATGTGCTTTTATACTTCCTTGCCAGTGACGTCACCCGCCTATGACGTCCCACCATTTAATTGAACTGATTTTACATACGATTCAGAGCTGTCATGCTTGAGGCGTTCCCCATAGCGTCTTGTCGACGTGGCTCGAGTTCTTGAAGAGGAACTCACCGCTAACTAGAAATACAGTATATACTGTAAGTAAAGTGTAGATAAACAATTAGGAAGCAGTCATTGGGCTCCAGCGGTGCTCCTGAGCAATGAAGCAATGAAATGTAATGAGCGTTTTATGAAGCAAGAGGGAATAGATGCATTAGCAGAGCTATGGGAGGAAACAGGGACTTTCAGGAAAACAGGGGGGAAAAAATGTTATGGACGGCATGGAAACACTCAGTGATGGCAATCCAGCCATGAAGGTTTTTGATTGGTGCTCGGCCAACCTAAGAAGGAAAAAAACGACTAACTGTTGTGCAGGTTTGGTTCAGACAGAGCCTAATGTAAGACACTTAAACAGCTATTTATTCTGCACAAGAGTCGATTCTCCTTTAGGGATGTCTTAGAATCGGAGCAGACTAATGCGAAAATGACTATCAACAAATGTACGTTTCCCAATTAGCTGTTAATGGCTAAGTAACTGCCATAGCCCAAGGTAAAGTTTTTGCAAGCACACACTGACTTATTTAGATCAAATAAACCACCACGTGAACAAATGTAGTATGTTAGAGAAAGCCCATAAAGTGCAATAGAGCTTAGCTTTTCTGGACTTCATTTGTCCCGCAGTTATTAGATTTTATTTCACATAATAGAAAATACATTTAAATATGCACCACTTATTTTTTCTATACAGCAAGCAATAACTACTCAATCTGCATTACTGTTAAATCGACCCCACAAAGAGTCAGTGCATTTCTCAGTGCAGATCTGGAGAGGGAATTATTAAGGAACAAGATCTGCTCTGCTAATTTAAAGACACAATGGAATTTAAAGAGATAAGAACGTAACAAAAAAGGCTCTTAATGCACTGACCTTTCGACCTTTTTGTGCTCTGCAGGGAGAGATGTCTTCTACTTAACCTGCTCATGAGTGACTCATAAAAACCTATGTACTGTAAGAAGATTTAATCTACCGCCATGCTCTGCTGTTATGGGATTTTATGAGTGTAATCACATTAAAGTACTATTACCGTATGGAATTGTAGATTTTAGGCTTCCCTCTGGATATATACAGCTGTGAGAGGATCGTGAAAAGCCTACAAAAGGTCATATGTACTTCAGATGTACAGTGATTTGCTGAGAGGCAGTGACTTCAGACAGTCTGAATGCCTTCCATTTCGATTTAAAAACATACAGCTTTGAACTTTATAATGACCCTGATCCTGCAAATACTGCAAAAGCCTGCTACAAACACTGTGCTTAATGACACATTACGTAATACTCAAGCAGTGAAATATTTTTGGTTGGAATAAAAAGATGAAAAATCTGATTTAAAATAATTACAGTAAAATAGTAAAGTATTATTATATTTTAATGAAATTGTGTTCCTGTAATGGCGAAGCTGAATTTTAAGCAGCAATTACTGCAGTTTTCAGGGTCACACGATCAGAAATAATTCTAATATAGTAATAGAGTGCATAGTTTTTGCTCCTTTATATTTTTTGTGGGAACCATGATACACTATCACTGAAAGGTTTATGCTAACTAAGATTTAAAAAAAGAAATGAATACTTTTATTCAACAATTGATCAAAAGTGACAGTAAAGACGATTCTAATGTTATAAAAGATTTATTCTTGTGAACTATTGCTATTCTTTTTGGAAAGTATAAAAAAAATTAATACAAAAATCACTGTTTCCACAAAGATATTAAACATGTAAACAACTGAGCTTTATTACCACAGGAATATATATATATAATATATGTATATTAATATAATAAAACATTAACCCGTTAAATGACTTTTTTGCCTTGCTGAGAATAAGACATTTCTAAACTTTTGACTGGTAGTGTATTACATAATGTCTATTTATAACATGTGCTTCTTTCAAAAACTTACAAAACAATCCAGTTCTTCTGAATACAGACTTGGGGTTTGTTCACATCTAGTTCACACTATTTTAAATCTTTCTTGATATGCAAACTCTGTAAGATTTAAAAATAAATAGATAAATCAGCAACATACAAAAACTCGTTTGTCATTAAAATCTGTATAATTAGATCTCCTTTTCGCAAGTTCAGCCTTCTCTTAAAATAAACTCTGCCCTTTGAGTAACAGTGTTCTGTTGTGACTGTCCAAAAGCAGAAAGAGTCTCTATGTGACAGTTGTTGTCCCTGCCCTTGCTGGAGGCAGAATACTGAATGTGTAAATCAGGGGAGGACCGCTGTCCCTAACCAGGGTTCAAACTGCCCTCAACTTCCCTTGCAGGGTCACTGGGGACATCCATGAGAAAGAGAGAGAGAGAGACAGAAGAGAGGAGCTGGAAATAGACGATGCATTTTATGGAAATCTCCATGGATACTCTATCTATAAAAAAGCACAAATGGAGATTTTTATTTAAGTTTTGAAGAGCACAGGCATTTCTGGAAGAACAAACTGCAGCATTTTGTGCATATCTGCTTCATCAGGCTTTGCTATGAGAAGTTTCCATTTACTTTTTAGATATTAAACAGGGCCATGCTTATTTGTTGTATTTTTGTGTTTGCCGAGTTCACACAAGGCAGCCGTTGTGACTACAAAGATTTCGCTTTCAAGGTCTGTTCTGCAGCGCATATAGAATTGCGTTTAAAATCAATGTTCTCAAGAATAGAACAAGCTTTCTGCTGTAAAATATATTGAATTACATGGCCAATCTCTTAAATAAAACAGCTTTACATCTAATTAGATTTGCGTTTCCAGAGGCAAACGCCAGTGCTTGCAAGGCAGCAAACCAATGGTGTTAAAATTTTAGGCAAAATTTAGTTATAGTCTTTGGTTCTGCCTATATTAAACATTTTATGCACTGTTAAACCAGATGGAGATGAAAATAGGACAAACTGCATGCTATCTAACTAAGTGCATTTTTAAACAGTTGAGTTACTGATAACAACAACCCTTTTAAAAAGTGATATATCTAAAGCAGTGCATTAAATTAATGGGGAAATCAAATACAGCGTATGGCACTTGTATGAAAGTGGATTGTGCTGTATGGGATGTTGAGAGCTAGTTTGAGGTGAGAGATGAAGAACTGAATCCTGAGCAGATGGATTCATAGTAAACACATACCACTTTGGTGTGAAATGCTCCAACCTGGGGCTTATACTTACATCAAACGAAATGAATTTGCATTGAAATTTATATCTTTAGACACTCCACACTGTGAAAATATGCTTTACATGCAGATCAAACACAGCTGTAGATCACCTGGCAGAACTAGCACCAGTTAAAACGAAAGGTGTGTGCACAGGTATTTAACCAAAGATTGATGGTGGCTTCCACACTCATCTGAACAAGGAATGATTGGTAGATAAGGTATAAAGTACAGAAGAGCTTTAATTTAAGTTGAAAAATAGACGTTTGGTTTACTCACTGAGCTCAGCGATGCTCCCCACGCGTGTGGCCAGCAGGGACTGCTCAATAGTACGCTGCTCGGACTGACTGTAGGCGTCTCCAGCTTTATTTGAGCGCTGCTGGTTCCTGTGCAGGCTCAAACTGTCCGGCAGACTGAGGATTCCTGCACAACAGAATTCAGAAAAACAGAAAAATTCGTAGCTAGAAAAAAATGCTACTGTTAAAAATGCAGCTTTCAAAGCATTTTATTTTCATTAAAAAGGAAGCTAGACAAAAATGCAGGTGTTAAACTTAAAGTTCCAGCAGAGCATGGGTTTAAATCCCTGGGAATGCTTGGGATAAACATGTTATTTAACATTCATTCATCTAGCACACATTTTTATCCTTGAGTAAAGACACACGCAGCCCTCAGGAACAGAAACCATGACCTTGTTAGCACCATGCTCAACAGCTCAATACTATAAGGATTTTTTTACAAGGATTTTTTGCCTCGTTTCCAGTCAAAATATCAAGAAATTCTTAAATCAAAAAGGATTTTCGAGAAGAAGACTTTTTCTGCAGTGTATGCAGATGAATTTAATGTAAGAGGACAGCAGGATTTTTTTTTTTTTCTGGAGGTTAAGTGTTATTATGGATTATGGACTATATTTCGGCCAGAAGCGGCAGGCCCCTTTTTTAAAACGCCTTAATGGAGGATGTGTTTCTAACAAACATGCAGCTTTTCACTTTGCAAGATATTAAAAGATGGATTGGAGTGGTGTGATTTACTTGTGGATTATTTTTATGTTTTTATCAGCTCTTTGAACTCCCATTCTGACGGCACCCATTCACTGCAGAGGATCGTCATCGTCAGATAGTTCACCCAAAAATGACAATGCTGTGTACTTACTCTCGTGTCGTTCCAAAGAAGATATTTTGAAGAATATCAGCAAACAAATTTTGGTTCCCACTGACTTACATTGTGTTTTTTATGTCCATAAAACAGAAGTCAATGACTTGCAACTGTTTGGTTATCAGCATTTAGCAATACATTTTCTCGTATGTTCCCTATGACAAAGAAAGTCTTACAAGCTTGGACCACGTAAGGGGTGAGCAAATGATCCCATTTTCATTTTTGGACTGCCTCTTTAATAATATTAAGCAGGCAAGCTGTAAAAAAAGGTCCCCCAGGACTCCCTTCTATGCAGTAACAGGTGACAAACTTGGCCGGCCGTTTGTTTTGACTGCTCACAAGGAGAAAGGGAGGCGTATCACCTTTCCGGACAACTAGCAATTACTGTAAAGAACTGCCGTCCTCTATTTGTGGAACACTGACTTAGGTCTACATGCATATATAATGCTAATGTTTCAATGATGACACCCGAAAGGATTTCGCACTTTACCAATGAAACCGACTCACAGCGTCACACAGCGTCCCTGAAATCAACATTAGATTGAAGGCTCGCTTGTTCAGCACTACTACACCAACACAAAGCTTCTCATCCCGGCTCACAGCCGAAGCGCAGAGGTGAGACACGTTAGTGTCTGAATCACAGTGGTTATTGTTTTTAACAGGATGGTTGGGCTCCTCGAAAATTGGATTCGCTCTCATCCTTGTGTTTCCATCAGTTTCCATTGTTGCCAAACACTCCTGGAGCCGACGGCGTGTTAAATTATGATGTGGCGGAAACAAATGACTCTGTTTTGTTGTCCTCCACTGACAGAGGGGCTTTCGTTTGAACTGTCTCATTTACTCTCATGAGGCAAATGTAATTTTAGGGGCCTGCCAGAGAGCGGGAATGATGTAAATCCTTAATCAGCTTCACACAACAGTGTATGTTGCTTACCATAATGTAAATATATTGCTCGACAAACTCATCATAGGTCTTCCAAGGCATGTTATTATTATTAAAAATGCACCCTTATGTAATTTCTGCTCTATAGATCATGCAGTCCATCTTACAGTAAGTGCTTTGCTTCAAGGAGGAATAAAAAATAAGGCGCATCCTGATAGAATTTGAACTAGGTTGCCATGGAGACAAGGCAGGGGTGGAGTGATGGTTACTTGCCTGCGGCATGGGAGGAAGTACAGGTGTTTAGCAATGCAAGACCACACCTCACTGTCCTGGGCCTAGTACTCTGCTATTGCATCCATGTATTAATACAAACTAATTCGCAGCCCTGCAGATGTTTATAATAAGATCTTTCTCTCCATTGCACTCGCCTCAGCTCAATGAATAATGACTGACAGGTGTATAAGATCCTAGAGCGGAGCAAAATTCCCCCTCATTCCCTATAATCTCCTGAGTCCACAGCTCTTATTAAAACTCTCAGCGGGTCCCCGTGACAGATGAGTGTGCCAGGCTCATGCACAGCCAGCCTGAAACACTTAAAGCAATGGGTGGTAAGACTGGCATCTTGCTCGATTTCCTTTCAGCTCCACTTCCTCAAACATCGGTCAGGGTAAACTTTTCAAATTACAGTAGGCTATAAAGACTTCACACGTAGAGAAATGCACACACACGCACTTTAAATAACTTTAAAAGCCTGGCTTCTTCCAAATCCTTACCTTCTTTTGTTCTGTGCAATTACACTTCAAAAGGAAATCACGCTCAAAAACATTTCATGGCAGGTTTTTACAGTTGGCCTACTGCAGAAAATATATTTGTAATACGTTTTGAAGGTCAGTGCTTCAGATAAATAAATATATAGAAGTGTACTATTCATTTAGTAGCACAATAGCACAAGCAAAATATTTCACAACAACAATTATTTTCTAAATATTAGAAAATGAGGTTAATAAGATTTTTTGATGTTTTTGAAATGAGTATGTCATGCTTACAGATGCTACATTTATTTGATAAAAAATACTGTAAAAATAGTAATATTTGAAAATATTATTTAAAATAACTTTTTAATATATTCTAAATAAAATTAAGTTAAAAACACCTTAAATCTTTTTATTTAATTTTATATACTTTTTTTATAAAAAATTATTTTATTTTATTATTGATCCATTTCATACATGTAAAAATATTATTCAAAATTACAAATTTTGTAACTTATGGTTGCAAAAATGCCAAAACAACAACAAAACACTTTTCTTTAGATAAAATTCTGAGATAAAACTCATATACTTTATTGTATGGTCTAAGTGTTCAAATCCTTATTTAAGACTATATATCTGAGGTTGCTCTTTGTAGATCCCAGAATCAATAAATAATTGAATAGAATGTAGAATAATAATATTAATATTTCAGTATAAATATTTTCCAGGTTATTCAGAGGTCAGGTAACAGCATCCTGTGACTGCAACAAAAATAATTACCCACAGTTAAATTATTGAAAAGAAATTGATTGAAAAGAAGAATATTTTGTGGGTATTAAAGATTATGAAATGTTTAATTTATAAAGAATCAAAATAGGAGCTGATCTACCGGAACAAGCAAGCATTGGGTGTAAAGAAAAAACCTAAAGATTGAAACCATACTGTCATTCATATAGCGCCTCCACTACTTCACTCGTGGCTGTAATGAGTTACAGCGACCAGTGTGAAAACACATTTGCATAATGCTGCATAATAATAAATAAATGATCATGATGCCAGGTCATGAAGTGAAAAGTTTTTCCCTCAAGCTCCTTATTCGTCTTCTTCAAGTGTGCAGTATCTGCCAGTGATGCCACTGCAGATTAAGACCTCCCTCACTCCAGCTCGCTATCCAAAAGGCCTGTGGGTTTGGAAACCATTAAAAGTGTGTCCAAAGTGATACCCGTACCACAAAAATCTCTATTCTCAAGGAACTTGGTTTATGATGACATAAGTAGACTGAAAAAAATTTCTTTTCTTTTCTTTCTAACTTGCAACACACATTTTTTTCTATTCTGACAATCTGCTGGACATCAGTGGATTTATTCAGGACATTTGACCTAAAAGATACAAACCTCCTTGAGCTGGGAATGTGGTTTAGAGCCCACATTACAACGGGAGTGTGTTGTTATGATAGAGCGATAAGTCATAACTGTGTGATGTAGTTTGTTTTTAATAAAGCCTTTTGGTTGACCTCAAATTGCAGAGGGTTTTTGCAGAATCTGACTTTGAAAACTACTTTTATTAAAGCAAACCTAGCAGAATCATTACATGAAATCTTCTGTAACACGTTAAATCACTTTAAACTGTCGCTTGCTAAATAAAAGTATTAATTTCTTAAAAAAAGGTACTCACTGATGCTAAACTTTAGTGTATATTATGCACTTTATGGTGAAATGTTAAATAAAATAAAAAAATAAAAATAGAATAGAAATTGCAAAAATGGGAAAAAATGATTAAAATTGTGTTATTTAATGCAATGAAATGTATATGTTTTATGTGTGGTGTAAGTGTTCAAGTTAAAATATTATTTTTTTAAAGATGCAAGGGAGAAATTGTCCCTTGGTTTAATATTCAGTTATTTAATGCAATTTAAAATGTACATTTTATGTATGGTGTGAGTGCTCAAATGCTATAGATATAATATATAAATGCTATAGATATATAATATATCTGAGGTTGCTCTTTATCGATCTCTACATTAAATAAATAATTTTAAAATGTTGAAAACTGTTATTCAAGCAAACTTAGACTGGCAGATTTCAATACATGCTGTTTTTAAGCCGATGAGCAACAGAGAATGAATAAGGAAGGCGTGAGCCAGGTTTAAACCAGCTGAGAATTGTGGGTGTGCAGGCGTCAATGCCCTGTAACAATGTCAAAACCCAATGAATTCACATTGGCAACATGAAACACACTCCTTTTGGCCAAAACCAAAGGCTTTGGTTTGGAAAAACACAGCATCCACAGGTTGGCTAAGACGGAAGGCTCTATAAAATCATTTGCATTTTACCTCTAGGGCGCCAGAATTGCATTACAGTACTTATCGCATGCTTCACAGTGGACCCGTCGACCAAAAGCGCTTTGACAGGATGACAAGGGGACATTAGTAGAGCTAGTACACTTGGGCAGGCAATGGGGAGGAACCGCTGGGACATACCGGAGCTATCCCAGCTTTCCCATGCACGCGTGCCGAGTGCGGATACGCCACTGACCTCACTGAAGCTTAGAGTCTGTATTTAAATCTATTTTAAAGGCCTGTGAAGCCCGGCCTGCTCACTTAGCCTGAGAATGCAGATGAAATCACATACACACACACATTTTCTGTCTCTCTCCAAGTACAAATGTGGAAAAACAACTCCCTGGATTTCTCACAGTGCAATGCCAGCATGCAAAAGCTAGAAAGTGATTCAAGCCACACCATGTAAACCTACACCCACAATACCTATTACGCTCACGCAGTTTTGCGCTTGGTCAACTCCTTTACTAACCTCTATGCTAGGTTAAACCCACACATAAGCAAAATAATATCCAATGTTTCTTGTGCAAGATGGTATTTTGGTGACACACTAGAGACTTGTGCAATGGCGGTATATCCCACGCCCGCCAAAATCTGTTTAACCATATAGCGGACAACTGAAACAATAGTTTGAGAGAGTTTTGTAATAGGTTAAATCGCACATGCTCAATTCTGGCAGCCCTAAGCAGATGGAGTCCATATGTACGGCAATAAGGACCAGGAATGCTGCATTTCTGGGGAACCAAGGGAGGAGTTTGAGGAGAGGGATGCGGCGGTGTCTACATGCGTCGTGTGATTGCGCAGTATGTCTCCAGTACTGGCTGACCACAGAGCTTTAATGGTTTTTGGAATCATCCCCAGGGATTTGCTCCGAGTTGTTCGGTGATCAGACAGTTGGATGGGACCGCCGATTTGTCGCTGACGGCATGTGTCTGTTTGAATTTAAGACACACATGACTGTCAGAGAAACGGTCAGCACAAACCTCTCAAATGTTTCCACTAAGCAACTGTGCATATACAAACACAAAGATCATGTTTTTATTCACCAAAGATGCACTAAATTGAACAAAAGTGATAGTAAAGACACTGATAGTGTTAAAAAAAGGCTATTTTAAATACATGCTGGTCTACTGAAATTTCATCAAACGATTCTGAGAAATGATGGTTTCTTGAGCACCTAATCAGCATATAAGAATGATATCTGAAAGATCATGCGACTAAAGCAACGGCTGCTGAAATTTCACAGGAATGCATTACACATTTTAAAATATATTAAAATAGAAAATTTGTTATTTAATTATAGTTATTTTAAATCATAATATAATTTCACAGTTTTAACTCTGTTTGTGATCAAATAAATGCAGCCTTGGTGAGCATAAAAAACTTCTTTCAAAAACATTCTTATCGACCCAAAGTTTTAAACAGTAATGGATGCAAATATGTTAGCAATATTAGTATGCAACGCATGTAATATTGACCATAAAGGCACTTTCTAAGGACAGGAAAACACTAGGTGAATACAAGAGACGACATCAAATGAATAGCATTGACATGTACATAAACAACATTTGCCTTAAAAGGCCTATTAACAGTGTGATGGATGAACAGATTGTGTGTTGACTTCTTAATGATCCAAACTGGTTCTTGACTTGCAGGTCACATAAACAAGAGCCCACAAAAGCTTTTAACTGTTTTCTTTCGATCTCCATTGATTGGAGTTTTCAAGGTGAAGTGCGTAATTTATTAGCCACTAGCATCATCAAATAGAAGTTATATAATGGATAAATAATAACCGTCTCAGACGGGTCTACCAAATCCATTTCCAAATGACTGAAATAAATCAATACATTCATTTACAACACTTCTAGAAAAAGGTGAGTTCAGACTATTTAGTGATAGCCATGGCATAAATGCAAATCCATTATTAAGCCACCAGAAATATATTCACATTTCTCACAAACATAGGTTAAATGTATGCTTTACGGAACTGATTCAGTAGAAAGAATGTGCTCAGTAAATGGTTTTGATTCATTAAAAAAGAAGAGGCTCAACTGTCTGTGAACTGGACTGGTCATGCAGTCTGGATTTAAGTCACTAAAAAGATCCTGCTTTGTATAAAATACAAATTTTACCCTGTCAAAAACAGCTCTTTAGTAATCACTCTGTTCTGTGTACTTCCCCTTTAAATCTTCACAAGCTTCACTGACCACGCCCCTCTTTTCAGAGGCGCTCTCAGAGGATCTTTTTAGCCGTATTCATAGTGAAACTTGCTAATTTGCACATTATTAGGGAAAGGCGATTTGCAAAGATTCATTAAAAGACATTATACTTACTGATTCTGTAGGTGAGACTGGACCATGAATAATTTGTGTGAACAAGGGCACATTTTCTTCAGAACCAAACGTAACGTTAATCCTCTGCGTCTTCAGTCTCTCAGATGTCGGGGGGTAATGACTACTGGTATGTTCATTAATAAATTCAACAACAAAACACCTCAGTCGCTTAGGAGTCATGCTTGTCTCTGCATCTCGGTCTGATGACCGCACACTCAGGGTGGGTCAGAGGTGAGACACCAGTTCAGTCTGTGTGACACGCTGCTGTCAATCATCTATTGAGGGAGTGGCCTCTGTCGGTGTGACAATGACTTGATTTCAGAAGGGGCAACTTACTTTTATTAAATTAAAAGAAAACTACTGGTGGATCTTTATATCGCTATAGGTGGTTGTGTAGACACACTCCCAACACACATTTCAGTCCAAACAGCTTGTAAAAGAGCATGAAGCACAGGATGACCCCTTTAATTACTGCACCGTTAATAGACATTTGTTTAAGAATTAAACTACACTGGTTGTTCTGTTTGTTTTGATTCATTAAAAAGAATCAGTTCATAAGAGTCATTGCCTTGTCACAAATAAAGATACTCTGTTCTTCACCCGCGCTTGAATTCCGCCTGTGTTCCTGACAGTCATGTGTTTGGGAGTAAAACTACATTGTTTATACTGTACATTTTGATTCACTAAGAAGAACCAGCTTATAAGAGAAATTTATTTGTGAATCAGACTGTACGTTTCACACTAGGCCTATAGATTTAACAGATTTTAATTTTGTTCCAGTACAATCACCACAGATTAATGTCAGGCAAAGGTAGGGTTTGGCAAAATGAATCTTTAAGTGAATCATTTGGGAGTCGATAAACAAGTAAGGTAAAATATATGCTTTTTATATGCGTTTTTTGACCTACCATGCATGTCAAGCTGTTGTTGGGGACTCTCACAGCTAAAATATGAACCCATAACCCATAATAGGGGCATGTTCATATTTCCACTATTTACTTTGTTCATTATGCTATCGTATCTTTAGAACCAGTGTTGCATTCAAATCTAACTTGTGAGAATTTCTTGTAAATTATTGACTTGCCTAATGAATAAATGTAAAACCTATTAGACCTTCAGCAATATTCACTGGGAGCATTTGCTATCGATCAGTCAGAACAGCAAAACAAAAGCATGAGAGTACTGCAGATCTGTGAATGAAAACCTCAAAATAATGATTCACACAGGCTGAAATTATATCAATCTCTGTAAAGCTGACAATAACTGTTATCAGAAGAGATCAAAGGCACTACAACACAAATATGGTCATGTTTGCATGTGGAAACATGTCCTGTCGGTGAATGCTTGGTAATGGCCATGCTGTGTATTCCTGCTGCGTGCACCAAAGTGATACTGAGCTAAGTGTCTGTGTCATAGCTAGCCCGGATGCCCTGTGGTCCTTCTCTCCGGAAAACTCCAAAACAACTGGTAATGGAAAGCGCTACCTCCTGCAGTGACCCCGATTACATCACCAAAACAGCACGCGTGTTGCCCCCCGCTCCCTTGCTGAAGTAAGCCTTGCTGTCACTAACAATCAAAAACACACGTTGTTCTCTTATCAGCAATCTGGGACAGCGTGTTATCAGCCGACCCCCTCGAAGACCAATCTCCGGGCATTCAGAGGGGGACACTGTTGAAAGAACAGTACAACAGTACTGAGGAGATTCCAGTGAACATTTCCTCTGAGGCATTCGTAACTTTATTTTATTTAGAGTCCTTTGCTCATTACTCTTTGCATTCTTCTCGGTGCTGAGTGGTAATTTGCATGCAACTGGGCTCCAAATTGCACAGTAATTGTTTGACTGGATCTGCGCGATTCATCATTTTGACTTTCGCTGGGAGGCACTCCGGGTTACTGGCTCTTTAACACAGGCCGCACGACATGTCAGAGAGTGATTTGACTGAGGCCTTATGCGGGACTGTATAAAACTGCATAGAAGAATAACCAATCAATCGTAATTAAAATGGTCATTTGATATACTTAAAAAAAACTTGGCATACACAAATCCACATCTTTTACAAGTTCCAGTAAAAGAATGAGCGCATTTGCTTAACTGTTAATATTTTCCTACAATTTTCTGATTGCACACCCACTTTTTAAGAAGGTCTGCCAGTTGCTTGGCATTAAATACATTCAATCAAGAACAATATCAATGCATTCATTGTCCAATCTTTCGTCTGTCTATTTTGTAATTAGCTACTGCAGTTAACGTTCTTATAGTTCAGAAAGCATGAGAAAGCTTTGACCAGGCCCAAGTGGAATGTACAGGCTTTTTTCATGTTAGGTGTGTTTACAAGCACTAATTTTAGGTAATACGAATCAATCTATCATGGCTTCAGATTTGAAAGGTCTTATTAAAGGCCTTATCAAATAATCTACTATCATAACCAAAGAACATAGTTGGATTCAGGTGGTTAAATGCTCAGTTTTTTCCTACTGATCATATTTTTTCAGGTCTACACCACTCCTTTCAGTCCAATAACAGTGCATTTAGATTTAGAAGCCAAAAATCCTATTAACAAATATTTAGTTGCACACAAAAATAGCAATTTTCAGTGCTAATCTTGGCTGAAATACATGTGGAATTCTGCTGAATGGATTACAAATGTGGTGAAATGTGAACGAAAAAGACGTAGCAATTGCAACTATATTTCTTGTAACTGTGGCTTTTTTTCTTACAACACAGATGAAGCAGAACTTTGATTGAATTCTGCTCTAATACTTTGAAAATCTGTTGAACAGATTCCATGAGAGCCTGGCTTTGACCTTTTCATCCAGCTACTCGAAAAATCTATATCCCGAAAAATGGACATGTGGGATTATGCACCAATAAAACCTTTCATACACACTAGAGAAATAGGCTTATGGGCTTTTTATAGCAGAATGATTAGACCTGTTCATTTTATAGTGTCATGACTTATTATTTCCAAGTAAAACCCTCTGTTCTTGCAAAATTAGGATATAAATATATGAAATTTAGTCTCGCATTCAGTTTTTTCAGCACGTGGTTACTCACAAATGCATCTTACCTACTCATTGTCACAGCATTTCTTCCAGGCATAAATAATAGCGTTACCATTACATTTCTGTCACTCACTTTCTCTCATACATAAACACAGACACACATACTATAAAAATACACACACAATTAAAATAAGAATAGCAATATGATAGGAAAAAATGGATAAGTTATCTCTAAGCCACCTTATCACCTCATACACACTTTCACATAGCAAAAACTCTCTCATACGCACTAACAGTGAATGTAGATATCACAAAAGTGGTTATTTGTTTTATATATATATTTTGCTTCAGTTCCCATGAATAAACTCCTAATGTATGGCAGAACATGTCTGGGGCTCAGCTGGCAAAATTTGCTTGTTTAATGAATTTGACTGATGGTGTGAATCAGCTCTGGTGTGTTTAGAGACACCACACTTTCTGACCTTTGTAAACAAACTCTACGACATTAGCTGAGCATGCACAACAACAGCTGGTGCTCTTCTCTACAGCAAGCGAGAGGGCTGGAAGGTAATCGTGTCCATTAAGACAACAGAGCTTGTGTTTATGGAACAAGAGTGTAAGTATTATTCTTTTCGACGTGATCTCGGCCGTGAGGCGCACTGGAAGTGGGTCTCCACTAGCATCATCCTGTTTTAAAGCTCTGAGCTTGGCTCCAACTTGCAGTCTAGGAGAAACCAGCTCCAAACCAGAGACCCGGAGTAGATGAAGCGTTAACTTGTTTTTCAAATGTTCAACTTGCCTCATTCCTCTCCTTTGAACAAACTCCTCAAGCTGAGAGCCAAAACTGGCTGAGGTTTATGCAACACATTAATGAAAAATATTATTGGAAACAGAGCTTCTTAACTACAGATTAAAGTTCAACATTCAGTGGCTCCCTGCTGAAACTTTTCTTTTTATAATGCGCAGCTCAAGGTATGCGTTTCAAGCTAAAGAAAAAGTGTTTTTAGGCATGTAAAAGACCTCTGATGGCCGATTCTGGCTTTTTTTCTCTGTTTATGCTCCTCTTGATGGCCAAATACAGCTAAAGCCAAGCTAAAAGAGATTCAATAGGCATATTCACATGTATTACATAATACTGAATCGACTGCCAAAGAGGTCACAGCTAATGTTGTTTGAAAAGAGGGTGGAAACCCCTTAAGAAAATCAGACCAGTCTCCAGGAGTTGTTTCCAAATTTGAGTCCAATCTTGGGTAGATCAAAATAATGTTAGATTGGTGGGCAAAAGGTTTCATATTAAGAGACCGCTATCGTGAAATGTAGAAGCTAGTGTGTGCCAGCAAATGAGTCATTCTATGAAACGGTGCCTTATACTTTAAAAGGGGATTTAAAAGTGAATGAATAAAGTCAAAAAACGCTGCTTTATTCAGACAGGGGAAATCAAAATAAAAAATATATCAAATCAAATCTAACTTGAATGACAATAAAAATACAAGATTTTAAATACAAAGCTATATATATAGAGCAAGGATCTCAATCCATGAAAACCTTTAACTTCAGAAGGTGATTTTATAGTAAATGTCTGTATGATTTTAAACATTCAATGATGCAAGAATGACTGAAGCAAAATTAATTAAAAAAAATATGTTGGGATATTCTAAGAGGATAAAATGAAATACTATATCCCTAAGCACAAGGGGGAGAGAGACCATAAACCATTATAAGCTCTATATTATAGCTGATGTCATCAGTGGTGAAATTAAAGATTCTCACTTCCTGTGACTAAACTGAAGTTCTTTTCTTAGATTATGCTTGTTGGGATGGTAACCTTTCAATCCTTAGGTCCAATTTTGAATCTTTCTAAAAGATAGACCAGTTAAATCCTGAAGCAGATTATACATTAAGTAACACGATCTATATAAAATCAAAGAGATTTTTACTACTTCCAAACCTCTGGACTTCAGCTCTAATCCTCACTGTCTGTAGACGTTAACCAGCACTGCTGGCTACATATTACATAATTTTCAGGTTATTCCCTACGTTTCCAATGCAATTTTGCTGTTGGATGACACTTTTGGTATCAGTGCAGCTTCAAAATCCACTTACTGAAACTGCGGTGGTGATGACATCATTCAACACTTAATCATACTGTAGGCTTAATTCAATTGTGCAACAGAGTTTCCATCATAAACACATCATAAAATTGCTGTCACAAACATGTTTGAAGGAGAGATGGTTCAAAAGTGTTGCACAGAAATTACATAATGCTTCCTGAAGGAGTTTGTCAACACCATTTCCAAAGGTCTCCTGAAAAATCACTCTGACAAATCAGAGCGATTTAGAAACACTACAACCGCACAAATATGACTAAGCGGCCATTTCATTAAAATACTGGAAGTGAATATTAAGGCTTGTCAATTTGTCGTCAAGCGAAACCGACTTCACAGAAATACACACGGCACCTGGAGTCAGCTTGTACCTTTCATGAGAAATATCGCCCTGTCATTATTTCATGTGGGTGCCACGCCGCTTTGGCATTGTTTACACCCACCAGCAACAGCTTTGCAGATTAGCGCTAGCAAGTGACAGCATGTGTTGAAAAGGACGGCTTCTGCTTCGATGACAACCAATACCCCCTCCTCACTTCATCTCCTCCGTCCTTCTCATCTTATCATGCCTCGTTCCCCCATACTCCCACCCAAACAACACACACTATTAAGCTTAAAGAGAACGGTCCATACCACACTTTTCATAAAAAGTGATTGCTGCAATTATGAGCCATGAAAGCTCAGAGAAGAATAAGACTGGGAAAAGTTACAGCTGTAATTACAAGGCACGAGATTTGTAGAAAATGCCTGAAGAATAAAGGACTTTTTTGGAAGCGCAGAGACCAACTTGATGTTACTACCGTGCTTTATTTTGGAAAGCTTTGCTTATTTTCCAGAGGTGTGGAAAATTGAAAAGGTTCAAAGTCAGAAAAACAAAGACTAGACCCGTTTATCTAATCTTAATTACTAAAACATGTTTTTGATAGACGCTGAATGAACAAAAATGAGGCATTTAAATGCTTATATGGCTTGGTTAACATGCAACATTAATCGTACCAAATGTTCATAAGGTTTGTTAACTTTTCCTGGTAATATATAGTGATATACCCCTCCCCAAAAAGAAAAAAAAAATCCCTGTATGGTTGTCTTTATTCTATGGAACACAAAGGAAAAAGGAAAAGCATTCAAAGAACATTGAATCCTAAACAAACAACCTTTCAGTGAAAAGTTTTATAAAGAATTTTTTTTCTGTAAATAACATTGTAATAATCCAAAGAACCTCTTTCCTCAATAAAGAACATTTTGTACAATTAAGGTTCCATGGGTGTTAAAGGTTCTCCATGGAACCACCAATACCAACACTCTCACCAAAGCTGTCATTGGCAATACCTTTTTAAAATGTGCTGTACCTATTTTTCTACCTAAAGGGTCCATATTGGTTCCTTAAATGTACATATCAGTAGGCTATCAATAGTGTACATATTATTACCTAAAATGTCCATAAGTTAATGTTTTGAAAACACTGAGTGAATAAAGAGTCTTTTTTTAATATCAGTATGTATTGACTTTAACCAGATGGACAATTTTTCAAAATGTCTCCTTGTGTCCTCCACAAAAACCAAGAAAATGAGAATTTACATTTTAAGTCAACTATCCCTCTAAATTCCAAGTTTAGAATAGTATTATGAAACCTAAAAAAATAAAATCTAAACACACACCAAAATGTTTCAGAGAGTGAAACGTCTAGTAGTTAAACATGATAGGGTTGTGACTGTGAGCCGAGACATGACATCCGTACTTAATACTGTGCAGCGTAACAGACCTGAGTGGATTTGAACTGACCGACCGTCTCTTGGGTCTCAGTGACTGAGTGAACCTGATAGAATTACAGACTTCCTAAATTTGCAGTGTTCGGAGTAGAGAGTCTGCCAAAGGTAACTGAACAGACTGAAAAACCCACTATTTTTAACCCATAACAGGAGGACTATAAATACAGAATGCAGTGTTTGTGGATATGTTCTCAGCTTCAATCTCTGGCCATGATTCAATTTACATACCGCGCCATCTGAAACAAAGTAAGCCAATTGGCAATGTCACATGATGGTATTAGTGTTATTTCCCCCCATATCTCAAAACATCAGCCTTGGGCTAAATTGTGACTCTCTCACTTCTGTTTTTAATTCTGCTCTTAAACTTCACTGAATGGGTTTCAACAGGAAATGTGAGATCTTGCTTCCGCTGACAGACCTACAGTTCATCTTCAGGCCAACACGCTGTCTACACAGAGATCATCATAATCAATGTTGCATGCTTGGAGCACAGACAGCTCCATTGATTATAGCAAGACTATTCTGGTTTTGTCGCTTGCTTGCAGTGTAGAAAAACTGCGCAATAAAGTGCAAATGAACAGAAATGAGAGGAAGCTATGACAAACAGCTATTATACAGTCAATCTGCCCTGTTCATCCTCCAGACGTGCATGGCAATGAAAAAGGATTTTTTACGCAAGGTGATGAAAGAAACAACAAACCACTCCACCGCCGGGGAAAAAATGAATCACTTGCTGCAAACGTGCTAGCAGATACCTCAAAACATCCCTTATTTATGTTCTCAGTAGGTGCTTTCTAAGCAGAGCAACTTGCAATAACTTGCAAATTACTACATGTGTGAGGGCAACACTGTCAAAATCTGTGGAAAATTGCCTGTTTGTTAATGACTTAACTGACAACACCTGCCACATCATTTAATAAAGCAACCTGTGTTTCCTGTATACGCTAACTTTCTCCTCACTGGTGATGATTTGCAAATTACAAGAAAAAAAGTCAAAATACAATAAATGACTAATTAATCTAACTAGTATCATGTATGTAAATATTACCTTTTCCGATATGTCAATTTTTAGCAAATAATTTCAATGACTTTACAGAAATTGTAAAACTTAATGACAACATCTTCAGTCCATTACACTTCTAGGTATACATAAGTCATGTGAAATATCTTGGATCATAACTTTGACCTTATGATCGCAGAGAAAATGCTAAGAGGAGGTAAAAAGTTCTAAACTACAGCTGTGCACCTAATAGGTACCCTTCACAAAATACACAAAAAACACATCTGCATAGAAAGCATGAGATGTGCCTGCATTGAAAAAGCATGAGATTTGTTGCTGGAGCATATGAAATACAATCGGTCCTTTGTCAGCTAGAGAGCTGACTCCATCAGCAGTTTTTCAAACCACAAAACACAAAAACCTCCACGACCTTCACAAAACGCATTTGACCACAGAATCCTGACTGCTATTTTGATTAACGAGTCCATTGTTTCATTTTAGATACTTTAGCATTATAATTCATTTAATGTCCTGTAATTATTTGATCAGACATGCTATTTTCCAAGGAAATTATTGTTCATATTTGAGACCTCTTTGAAATGGTTGAAATTTGTCTTGATTTTAAAACATCTTCAGCACCAAAGTGCAAATTAAAGCCATAGCTCATCCAGAAAATGAAATAATGTTATCACTTTACATTCCAAACCCAAATGACTTTCTTTCTTCTGAGGAACACAAAAGGATACATTTTGAATTATGTTGCTCATTTCAATGCGATGTTGCAATGAACTGGGACTGAAGAATTCCAAAGAACTATTAAATGTTGGACTTGAGAACTGAATCAGTCTGATTTGTGAATGAATCATTCAGATCATTTTGTGAACAGAAACGATGATTCATTCAACGGATGACTCAAAAGAATGATTCGTCACAAGTTCAGACACTGAATGAAGTCATATGGATTTAGTCTAGAGAAAGAGTGCAATTTTCACATTTCGTGACACTTTAATGGTGCTTTTTGTCATTTTAAAACATTTTGGAGTCCAGTCCACACTTACTGTCATTATACTGCAGAGTGGCCAGGATTTTTTTCAAAAAGAACAGGTTTGGAATGACATGAAGGTGACGATAAATTGGACGTCTGTTTATCCCTGGTTGAAATGAGTTTGCTGATATTCCCGTGAGGTCATTTGCTGAAAGTACGATATACTGTATAATATGTGGTTATATAACGGGGTTTGGCCAAGCAATAAGTATGCCACAAATATGACAGCCACAACTTTGGCTGTTGATGAGACGCTTATCTGGTGAAAGTTTGATTAAAAATCCTAGGCTATTTTTTATTACTGATGCTCCAGATGACAATATATCATATATAGGCACATGAACACTGAATACATGTCCTCCACATAATTCACAGATAGTTGACAGGTGTGCCGAGTTGAAAATGAACCCTTGTCAGTTACATAAAGGCATGAATGTCCGGTTAGATTAGGGGAATATTCTTATCGCTTTTGGCCTCATGAGTTGCCAGGTGGATTTGGTGAAATAATTTCCATATGGTGCTGACAACAGTGTGGGAAAGCAGCCTAGCGCGGGCATATCTATGAGAGCTGGAATAAAAATTCAGTCTCTAGAGATCAAATCGCACACTCAGGATGAAGTTTGTTCGGTAACAGAGAAACCCAATGTCAGCAGGCTTCGCTGAGTGGACCGGCTCCATCTTACAGATCTCATCCGGGCAGAACTTGTTCTCAATGTTTCTTTATGTTTCCATAGTCCTTTAAATGTCTCCACAGACCTCATTAAAACATGAGTTTTATCAGCAAAATCAGTGGTAATGAATTTTTCAATTTGTGTTTACCTGTAAAATAACACTAGCCCTTAAAATATTGTCCAGACCCTAAGCTTATACTGCATTCACACCATAATAGATCAATCATAAATTAATAAAGTTTTAAACTGACAGCCCTAAAAACTGTGTAAATAAACCAACAAATTAAATGAGTACAAAATAGCTTGAGCAATATCACACTGTGACAATGGGACCTCTTGCAGACAGCCTAAGGTTATTCAGAAAAACAGCATGATTGATGGTGTGACACTGCTTTTACACAACAGCTCAATGTACTACAAGTTTATACTGAGGCATTTATATTTTTAAATAGTTTTTGCCTCTCAATGAAAACAGATTTAAACAAAGCAGTAGAAGCTTTGCGTTTCTCTCTATGCAACTCACTGTTGTGGCTTTTAGTTCCTGAATAAATCTGCGTTTTTGAACGAATCAATTGAATGAACCTTTTACAGACTCACTTGTTACAAAATGAATCAGTGGGATTGATTGCAAATCCTACACACCACTGCAGACGTATCTTGTGGCTGTCCTCTTTCATTGGGTCTAAAGCCAAATTAGCCTATTGCCGTATAGGTAAATTTGCACCTTTTTTCAAACCAAATTTGTCGACGCCAATTTTTCAACATCGCCCAACCCTAGTACTTATTGGTACATATTTCATATCTCGCTAAAAAGTGCACCCAGGTACTTTTATGCCATGAGACCAGGTAACTTTTTAAAGTTCATTTCTGTTCACATTTTGCAAGACTATAGAGGGGTGCCACACCCACAATAAGAATGGGGCCATAGAAATTAATAATTTCAGCTCAGAGAAGAATGTGTCATCTTATAATTACAGTAATTCTGAATTCTGAAATAAACTGAATGCAGTACTTTCTGAATGACATCACTACCAGGGTCTACTAAGAACTGAGAACTAAGGAAGTTTTTTTAAGTTCGGACACAAAATGAGGCTGTAAATTCAACTCTACATACTCTGAGCACATGGATTCTTCCATGGTGGAGTACGGGAAACTTTGTTTACACTGGATATTTAAGGGATGATGTCAGTTTACTGGGTGTTAGCAAGAGATTCTCAATGGTTTCTAGTCATGAAGTGTTTGTGGCCACAGACATGGAATGTTCCATGCTGTGTTTCTGTTCCTGTAGGACGGGTTAAATAGTGACTTCAGAGATAAACAAAGCTTCAGAGGGAGAACTCAAATAGCTGAACATGGAGTACATAGTATTAATCACAAATACAGACCTATAAATGGTTGAACAGTGTATAAGTGTGTCGCCTTTATCCAATGCCAATGGTTTTAAGCTTTTGCCCTAACTGAAATCTGTGTTGGTTGTGTCTGAACACAAATAAATCATCTCTTTTCATTCAACTGTAAATGAAGCAATTACCACAAAAAGAGGATAATCTTTATAGCTCCTCATGCTGCTGAAATGGAGTTTAAATGTTTCTGACGCTCTCCCACTGGCACTGAATGACTAACATTAGACTACCAAATGACAAAGCAATGAAGTGAACGAACCAATCAAGCATGTCGTCATTGTCTCTTATCAAATAATGAAAATTAGCCCCTCTGACTCATTCCATACCCTTTGGCCAAAAGACAAAAGCTCACTCACATAGTTACTTTTTCTTTATGTATTAAATATACTTTTTAATTATTGTAAGGCCACACCTGATAGCAGCACAAAGAAAACTCATGTCGTATGTATTAAATCACATCTCACACACACTGAACTGAGCAGCAGGGGAGGAAGTGCCTGCTGCTGGTTTATTTTTAGAGCCAGCACTATGTAGTCAAACAAACAAGGATCAATCTAAGTACGGCGGATGTTAACTCGGGTCAGGAAATAACGGCACTGGCTGTAAATCAGTCAGTACATTAAAAAGCCATGCTGACCTAAGCTGGGGTCACAGGTTAACAATATTAGGTAAAGTAAATCAAACTTGTCTTCATTAAAATAATATATGATATATATTGGTATAAAATACAATATAACATAATATACTTTATATATAATATAATATAATAGGATATAATAAGTATATTTTTCATTTATAATAATTGTATTTATTGTTAATTGTTTTATTGATTTATTATATATATTAAAAAACGTTATATATATAATATAAATAAAATATATTTATAAAAGTATTTGTAAAGTGTGCGTGTGCTTATAAAATGCTTTTGTGATCAACATTTTATGTAATTTCAAAAAATAACATTCAGTATATAATACAAATAGTATAATATAAAAGGAAACACTAAACAACGCTTATATATAAATATACAAATATATATATATATATATATATATATTTATTTATATATATTTATTTATTTTTTTTAATATACACACACACACAATTGCCAAAGACTTTATAAATAATAACAACAATAATAATAATTGCACAATTTAAATTATTTACAATAAAAATTGTATAATATATATGTAAACCAGATGGTTTCAAAAGTTTAAAACCTAGACTGTTTAGTGGAGGCTTGTACTTTATGGATCATTTGCCAAAAATAATATTTTAAATATATTTTAAATTAAATATTTTTTCAAACATTTTCGAGAATAATATTCATAAATATATCCACAATTTCTGTAATCATTGCCAACATTAGAGAAACGGCTTGCTTGGATTTCAGTTCGGTACATCAAAGCAAGGATGGCAGAGAGCCTAGTCAATGCTGTCAGTCGTGACCAAAGTCTTAATTAAGATGTATATCGCACAGTCTGACATACAGACATCTGATGGCAAACAGGCTGCCATAGCTTTTTATCCAAGATCTTACCGGAGTAAACAATCTGACAAGTAACAGTTGTAAAAAACTAAAAAGTGCAACTTTGTAAAACAGGCTTAAGACATATATACATGAAAATGTTAAAGGAATGTCCCAACGTTCAGTGGAAGGAGGCTGAGAACAAGAAATAAGCAAATTAAAATGAAAAAGACATAAAACATCTATTTTTGCTCTTGTTTAACCACCCAGAATCTATATAATTCTGTAGAAAAAGTCTGTATTTTGTTATAGAGTGCTGCCAGAACACGTCCATCAAGCATGGAGAAGCTGCAGTGGCATAACCCCTCATGCAGAACATAATTCAAACAAGCTTGTTCTTTTCTTCTGCGTAATGCATCCTAAGGCGATAGGCCACCATGTCAAAGGCAGCATATAAGAAACCGATGTTAAACAACAATATCAATGCAAGAATTACAGCTGACAGGCACTGCTGCCTCTTGCACAAGACCCTCAGTTGAAGAGAGTTCAGTCAGTCAGCATGGTCTTGCATTTTTATTCTGAAACGATGATCACAGAATCCCCTTCACATGCGCTTAATATCGAATAAAGCACCTGCCGCGAGGTTCAAAAGTAAATAGCCTGTAATACGTAGGCATACCTGCCTTAAAAGCAACTCACTTCAAAGATGGAGATGAAGTCTCATAAAGGCCTTCTGCGTGGTTCATCATTAGCATACACACAACACATTTTTCCAATCTACAGTGCAACTTTACCATAGGGAATTGCTGCGCTTGGCAGGAAGATTAATATAAAAGCCAGGCAGGAGCGTTTCAGAGGGAGCATCTCAGGACAGATGGGCTGGTTGCATGAGTTCTGAACAAAAGCCAGAGGGATTGGCAGGGGCACTGCTTTATTGTTCGCTGATTTCTTTTGACAAGTGGGCCCTTTAGCATGTCGAGTTATTTTTTGTGTAAACAAAAAAACTCTCCGGAGTGGCAAGTGAGAGGCGAACTCTGACAAGGATCCCAAAAAACAACTATCAAATAACCTTTTTTTAAAATCCACTAAGGTTTGACAACTTCATTTGATTACTTCACATGGTGTAACTGTGTGAAATGCATGTGTCATATGTACCTATTAAAAAAGATTTTTACCTAAAAAAAAGATTTTTTAAATATTTAAAAAGCTCAAAAAAAGGCCACAATGTACTGTAAACACACACAAATGTATTTTTATTTTTATTTATTTTTTGGTAAAATTAATAATTGTCACAGGTCTGTGTAGACTCAGGCAGGTGAAGACAGGAACCGTAATTTTCTTTATGCAGTTTAATATAGTTAACTCACAGGTTACAGGCAGGCGACACAAACTCAAGCAAAACCAATAATCGGACAAAGGACAAGACAAACTAAACAGGATCACATTAGGGAGAAATCAGGACAGGTTAGTATCACAGGTGGAACGGGTAACTAATTAACTAAACAAGGACAGGAACCAGATCAAAAAAGGAAGCGAGAATGAAACCAAAACTAAACAGTGACAGACAGTCACACAAACAGTAAACAATAGACCTGACATGTTACAATGATAATAATTCTTATTTTTTACAGGTGCCTGTATTTATAATTTTGTATTTCATACTTCGTTTTTTAGGTTAAACGCAAATGTCCATTCAATTTTTAGAAATTTTTTAAAGTGTAATATTTGGAAATATTATTACAAACAGTGTTAAATTGTTTTATACTTTTATATATTTTAAACTGTAATTTATTTCTTTGATTATAAAGCTGTTTTTTGTTTTTTTAAATTTGTTATTACTCAATTCTTCAGTGTTACATGACACTTGTTCCTTAAGGAATATTTATTATTCATTATTATCAATGCTGAAAACCATTGTGCCAGATTTTTATGGAATCTTTAATAAATTGAAAGTTTTTTTATTAAAATATTTTTGTAACACTGTAAAAGTCTAATTTTCTGATCAATTTAATGCATCCTTGAGCGAAGAAAAGGATAACATAAATTAAAAAACAGACAAAGTTTTT
Organism: Enteromius trimaculatus; assembly: GCA_032361065.1. Taxonomy (NCBI): domain Eukaryota; kingdom Metazoa; phylum Chordata; class Actinopteri; order Cypriniformes; family Cyprinidae; genus Enteromius; species Enteromius trimaculatus. The sequence continues at coordinate 13,300,554 of JAUMHP010000073.1, read as the reverse complement.
CTGAATGGTAGAATGGTACGTGTTGTTTTTTCTGGTACATTACATTGGGGTTCAGCATGTTATCCATCAGTATTGACTGTGGTGAGATTTATATTTGACAAAAACACTGCAAATGAACCAATTTCAAAACTGATCTAACATTAATATAAGCAGTTACACTGGTTTGTGTTTTGGATGGAGAGGTTGGGTATGCTGCAGTGCCGTGGAACATTCAATCATCGGATATGGATTCATTCTCATTAGTATTCATTTGATCCAGCTAGCCATCTGAAGTGACAGTGATGCATTTTTTAGATCACCTCAGGGGTTGGACAACTGAAATATTTCTTGCCACATATCTGAAAACCCAGTATTTCTTAAATATGAGCCAGTTCTGTCACCAACCCTTGAAACATTTCACTTAACTGTTATGGAATGCTGACGGAAACAACAAAGATCTCACTGCATGTACTGCACTTTTTATTCTGACAAGACATGACCAGATTCTACACCGCAATGTTTCTATAAAGGCTAGGACTTTCACACAAATCAATGCTGAACTACTGAACTCAGTCATCATGTGGGTAACTGCGATGCTGCCAACACAAACTGATGTTCACTGATGTAACTTTGTCTTCCAAGGGAAGGCCCAGAATAAAAACTAGCCTATAACAGGATATTCACACAGTAGACGCTTCTTGTATTTTTCAAAATAACCCCTACTTCTTCTTTTAAAGAAGTTTCCTTAACATGGTCATCTGATTAACACAAGATGAGCTAGATCTTTTTTTAAAATGACTTTACATTCAGTTTCGTCACATTTTCGAAATCAGTGGAGAATCAGTTCATCATCTGACGTAGTATATTCTTGGCAGGTGTGGTTTAAAACAATGCTAGCTTTAAATTGACAGATCTTGTGCAACCATAGAATTTTCTTTTGTCATGGATTTTAACGATGGCTAACTTCTCTAGAGAAATAAGAAAACAAAAATCTGCACGTTTGTCACCTCTTATGAATGCCTGTAGGAGTGGGAGGATAGTGTATATGAGTCACTGATGAGACGCTTCAACCTTCTACAATTAACTAACTCTGCTCTTTAATTTCCTTATTATTCACACTCTTAACTTAAAAAGTGAAGAAAAAAAACTCCTGACCATTGACCAGTGGAGTTCAGGCAAAAATAACAACTGACTCATCCTCATATTGTTTCAAATATGTATGACTTTATTTCTTCTGTGGAACACAAAAGATGACATTTTGATAAATAATTTTAATCTATAATCTTCCTTTCCAGAGAACTGCAATGCACTGAGACCAGATCTGCTTGCAGGAACAGATTCAGACCGATTTGTCTATGATTCAGCTTAAAAAAAAATGAATGATTCACTCAAAAGTCCCAAAAGAATCATCTGTGTCTGACATTACTATTTTTCTCATTCCTGTAAAGTAATGACATCTAATTTTTGGTTTTATTTAATTTCCATGCTACTGTGCCAGTAAGCCTTTCATTCAAGCCCCCTTTTCATATAAAATATCAATAAAAGCACTTTTCTGTGCTCACAGTAAGAGTTTGGGTTAGCTGTCAGCTCCAATACGGTTTCTAACAACTCCATCCTTCAATCAACTCCAGTTCGCAGAGCCTGCATTACATTTTGACAGATTCAAATGACAATCCACACAGAAATGAAGTTTTGACATCTGAAGTATGTTTTCATAGTGCAACAAACTCTTTTATCTCAAAAGATTAAAGATGAATTTCTTGAGAATTTATCATATCGCTCCTTTAACGTTAAGCCCAGCTTGGTAATGCGCGCTTGAGCTGATGTGGAGAGGAAAAGTTCAACGTTTTATGGCATTCTCCATCCAAAACTTTGTTTTCCAGATGGTCACTCTCTTTTTGACAGGCTCATTAAAGAATGCGGTCTGGTGCATGCGAAGCTACGGTGAGTGGATTTTCAGTGCGTCTGTTTGATTCGACTATGTCACTATCCTTTCCAGATCGAAACGACTGCCAGCTTCAACCCCATCGTTCCATTCGTATAAAGGCTTACCCAGGCAGCTCAGCGTTTAGCCATTGGCTGCCCTACTTTCGGCCTCGGCTATGAGAGTGAATGGACTTAATTGGATGGAAACGTTTTTACTCGTTTGTGCAACTCTGAACGTTCACCACAAGGCTTTTGGTTGGTCAGGCAGACACACGGGAAGATTGCTTCTTTCTTATGTGCTGCAGACGCTTACAACCTACTTCCTAAGGGAAATGTGCACGACACAGTTGGGAGCATACTTTCTGAAGACAAACTGAAAATGGCAGGCTAGGTTTTTTTTCTGGATATACTAGAGTAGAAACCTATTTATAACTTCAGATGGCAAGGATAGAGTGAGTAACTTAAGACTCAGATGGTACCTTTCTGAAAAACTGCAGCTATAACCACACCAGGGCTGTATTTTGATCTGGAGATAAGGGCTAATCTCAGAAGAGCAGTGAGTTAGCTTAGTCAAAGTGATTCACAGCACTTCATTTTGCTATGGTACACCTAAGGGTATGTGTAAACAGTAATTAATTGCTATCCAATGGCCCCGCAGACAGTCTAAAAGCTAAAACCACAGCAAGCGGGTCTGATTTTGTGCATCTCTGATGCTGCTTGTTAGCTAATGCAGTGCTGTGTAGCATGCTGGCTAACATGCCTGGGCGTGCGGTAATTTTATTTTGTGTGCGCCCTTGTTAGGTTCTTCCTCAAAGCCAGCTTTGTAAATTTAATTCAGAGAGTGAGGCACCTAAAGCTGAGCCTATATTACGTAACTGAATAAATTAAAACCATCAGTCATATTTTCAAACAACTGGTTAACTGTAAATCAGCATTAGCATTAGCCTTCAGACAGGATGCCCATATGCATGTGATTAATGGTCACAACGTGATTTAGAGGCATATGCTTACGGAGCGCTTCCTATAATTGCATCAAAGGCAGGTCACCTGAAACCAACAAATTACCCAAAGTTCTCTTATATCTTTGTAACGGCTAAGAAGCACTTCCTTAAAGATTTCCTGACAGACAGAACTATGAGAGGAAAGTCTTAAAAGAGGGAACCTCTGAGGAAAACAGAAAGAGAGCAGAGTGAGTCACCACAGACAGATGACAGGATGGGTCGTGACACAGTTAAGCAAGTTTTTTTCTGTGATACAACCAATACACAACAATACACCATAAAAGTACACTATGTAAATACATTTTTCATGTCTTATCTTAACCAATCTAAATTTATTTGACTAAAAATACAGTAATATTGTGTATAAACAGCAATATCTTTTTGAATACATTTTTAAAAAGCTATTTATTTCTGTGATGACAAATTTTACTTTATTTTACTTCAGTCTGTATAACAAGAACCTTCAAGAACTGATCTGGTGCTCAATAAACATTTTATATTAATATCAATGTTCAAGACAGTCTGTTTTTGCTTTTTTTAAACATATTTTACTGCTAGTATTGATTATTTTTAAAAGTGTCCTTCCTTAATAATAGTATTATTAAAAAAGCAAAACAATGTGGGGAATAAACCTATTGACCCCCAAACATCTAAATGATAATGTAGAGGTATATTTTTTTCCTTTTTTAGCCAGTTCTAGCCTTTGTCATTTTGAAAAGGTCACAAAAAGTCCTTCCCGTCAGTTATGTTAAAACATCTAACAAAAAAAATTACGCCGCAATCCAAACGTCTCATAACCTTAAAAATCTTATACACTGTGCTGCAGTATTTTTATAGTCATAATTTAATTCATTGTTTGCATAAATCACACCCTCTGTCATCCATCATCTTAATCATAGACAGTAGGCCAGCCAGGATTCCACGGCTGAGTCACAAATCTTTCCCCATGGCTAAGATTCAAACACACCAATGGATAAACACAAAACGCAATAATAGAATGACCAATATGCACTAATATACACACAACACTTACATTGCTCAGGCAACCTCAATCTCAGCAGTATTGGAAATATAGCAGTACAACTAAATGGCCAACACTGGAACAATGGGCTTCAAAGAAACATTGGCTTGGCTTACCTTATTAGGACAGCACCATATTTAATTTTTGTCAAGAATAAAAACATGGCTATAAGAGATGAAGTACAGTTGTTTTAACACACCAATTTATCAGCTGTTTAAATGTCCTTCTGAAAAACTTTCAAGTAGATAAAAACTCAAAACAAAACTTGTGCAAATGAGACCATTTAAAGGCCACTGCACACCGAGTTTAAATATTTTGTCTGAGATTTTCGTACGTTAAAAAATAAATACAACCTCACGTCGTGTCTATCATGTTTACACGCTGCCACCAAAAGTTTTGTCTGACATAAAAATTGGTTTTGCATTTTTAAAAATTTGAAAACGTTTTTAAAAAACTAAAATTTCAGACTCAGTGTGCAATGACCTTAAGTCTATCCCTCGTAGCCTCATTTTCATCTGCATAAAATTCTGAATGGTGTCTAACCTGACTAAGTCCAACATTACCGTAATTTGCAGACCCAATAAAAGCAATGGTTCAAAAAAGTCTATTTTAATGAAACTGCCAGCGTAGTAGGAACATAACACTTTATTTTGCACTTACACCTACAGATGGTGGACAACCAAAACGCCCCTTTCACCGCCACGTTTACCGCCGCGGCGGTATTTTAGAGTGCACTTGCAGCTGTTGACCGCCGAGAGGCGCTTTAACCATAAGTTATTGAG
>JAUMHP010000073.1:13271748-13282966 GCA_032361065.1 Enteromius trimaculatus | reverse complement strand
ATTACGACTTTATTCTCGTAGTTTCGACTTTAATCTCGTAACATTACGACTTTATTCTCGTAGTTTTAGATTTTTTTGTTTTGTTTTGTTTTTTTGGTGGCACTAAAGCTCCGTCGTACTATTAATTATTAATACACTAATGAGTTAATAAAAAAATAAAGAAACCATGTCCGTAATATTTTATACAGTTTAAATCACATTCTACCACTGGTGCACAAATATTTACCATTACAAAACTCATCTGCTCTCTTGTGCCCCTGTTCATGTGCCTATCCGGGTACTCACGCCCTGTCCAATCAGAGTCGAGCAGTAACATGGGCACAAATAAAGCCTTTTTCTTTGCATTTATCTAAATGCGCTATTACTTTAAGTGACCTTTACACTACATGGTCAAAAATAATCGAGAACATGCCATTGACTTGACAAAATCTACCTCATCTGTGACGTTATCTGTGCTAAAAAGCGCGGGTCTGCACGAGCACGCCGCAGAAACGTGATGGGCTATTACGTCTGCCTTGTGAATCTAACCAATCGGCTGCGTGGAGGCCAGCTTGCGTCAGCAAGTGGGCGGAGTCGACTAATGTCTGACGGTTCACGGGGTGAATTAAAATTGACATTCAACTAAAGGACAACAATCGTGTGAATATTCATCTCGAATCGACGTCTGTACTGTCGTACGGATAGAGAACGTGTGCTTACAAATGGATTTAATCTGAAAACGCAAATATTTCACGTTTTAGGAAGAAGTTATAAGGCTGTTGTTGTTTTTTTCTTTCCGTCTTCCGTCCGAGTTCATGTTGACGTTGGCGTTTCCTTGTGCGTGTTTTTAATACCAATCCGCCAGTTTACACTCAGTGGTGCGTGATTTGTCGAGGCGTGTGGTCTAAACGCATTGTAAAGTCGCTCATGCACGGGCATCGTGCCAATCACAGGGCGTGCAAAGCAACTATATGAGTTCTAGCTGTGTAATTCAGCAGGCACGAGCACAGAGATCCAGCTTCAACATGAGAAACGTTTTTCTTGAGCAAGGCTGAGGAAGACGTAACCAGATCAGACTTTATAACAGTTACTTGAATTAAGAAGTCCGGGTTTACAAAGTTTTGGAGTTTCTGGAGCATTCGTGATCTCAGAAGGGACTGCGGTACATTAGGAATAATGGTGGTCAATACGATCCACTGGTTCAGAAAGGGTTTAAGGCTCCATGATAACTCCTCTCTGCGGGACTCTATAATAAGAGCCGATACTCTAAGATGTGTTTACATACTGGACCCCTGGTTTGCAGGATCGTCCAACGTGGGAATCAGCAGATGGAGGTGAGTTTCTTTAGGATCCGAGCACGTGTGTGCAGGAAGCAGACATCAGATCGGTGCTGTCCTGTGACACTACTTTTTAGCAGCTATTACATTCTGCTTTCACTAGTAGCTATTCGTAGAGACTAGCAATTAAACGACTTTCAAATTGTATAGTTGTCATTGTAAGTAATCCAATAGTAACTAATTTCACGTTAACTAGTTACCTTTTAATTGTTTGCTTTTAATTCTAACCCTGGACCACAAAACTAGTCTTGAGTCGCTGGGGTATTTTTGTAACAATAGTAAAAAAAAATACATTATATGGGTCAAAATGATTTTTCTTTTATGCCAAAAATCACTTGGATATTAGATATAGATATTTTGTAAATTTCCTACCATAAACATATAAATAATACATGTAGAACTAAATTTAAATTTAGTATTTAGATTTTTTAAATATTGTCCTGGAATATATACCAGTGAAGTAAATAACCATAGACCCAAATAAAATTCAGTAGCATAAGTGAAAATTTTGCCACCAGTAAGAATGGATAAAGTTATCTGGGGTCTATTCAGTTAGCGCTAGCATTAAACTGTTGAGTACCTACATATTAATGTACATTCGTATTAATGCTGATTGAATACTAGTCTCTTGTTTTCAATTTAATTAATAAATACTCGTATGTGTGTAGTGGATATTGTGAACGTGGAAGAAATTCTTTGGTTGAGATTAGGATTTTAAAAGCTGACTTAAGTGCAGATCTGCATCTGAATAGTGAGAAACAATATATAAAAGGGCATTAAAATCTCTTTACAACGTCTTGAGTTTCTGACATGCAAACTTTGGAGTAATAATTGAAAGTGTTGTTTTCCTATTTTTGAATAGTCACCACTTAATATTTGGGGTTTCATCACCATACCAGTCTATCATTCTTCAGAAAGAAACAATAATAATGATAACAATTTTATTGTTATAAAATGTGAAACAGCGTTAAAGATCGAAGTAGTATGTACTGCTAATAAACAAATTTAGTAAATGGTAATCATGTGGAATCTTATTTTACATTTCATACTCACTTTATCTAGAGTTAACAATTAATCCTGATCATTCATATTCTGATGTGTCACACTGTACATTTCTAAACCCTGGGTTACTGTTTTATTTGTATTTGCCGACTAGATAAACAAAACTCTGTTGGTTTTTTTTGACAATTGAATATGGATAGGATACTAAATTTGGGCATGGAGCTGCACTGAGATCTTAAGATCTCTGGTATTAAACCAGAGTCCAAAAGAAAAGTTTCTTATGAACCAAAATCAAATTAATATAACTTTAGTTACAGGCAGGCAAATTTAGAAAAAATAATATTTATTACACTCGGAACAGGTATGTCCCATACAATAGTTTAGATAAAAGAAAAACAAGTTACGTTTCTAGTTTCAGCATAACTTATTCTTTTTCTTTAAAAACTATGAGTATACGCTGTATGTAAAGTGGCCAACATTTGGTCTTCAGGCACTGAAAATGAACAATATTCAATAATCTGAAAATGGAGCCTCATTAAAAATCCCCATGTCTCCGGGACTGAACCATGCAGGGCATTGAAAATGTAGATTCTGAAAGAAATGTTTAAAAACTAAAATCTAAATTTATATTGCAATATCCTTAAATCTTCTTGATTTATAAGCAAGCAAACTTCAGCAAAAGCACTCAGATTGGTATGTTTAATGCGGCCGTTTTGACAGAAGGAAACAAGGTACCTTTCTAGTTTCAACATTATTTGTTCTTCAGACATTCCTCTTAAATCATATTTTTGCAAATTGACCCACATTGGGCTTTTGACCACTAAAAATGTGTACAGTTCAACGATTTACTGCTTAGTGGAGCCATGGAGCTTAGTGGCCTTAAAAATGCCTACTGTTTGATTATAAACATACTATTACTACTTGAGGTTCAGGCATGCAAACTTTGGAAGAAAAAGTGTAAATGTTGTTTCCCTTATTCTGAATTGGCCCCATAATGTAACAAAGATTGCTTAAGTCGTCAGATTTTGTTAATATAACTACTAATCTCTGAGTAAATATAGCATTACGATGCTGCCATCTATTGGGTCAGGCTATTGGGTCTGTTAATTTGATGTGAAAATTGCCATTTTGACCTCGCCCTACAAAATAGTGGATTACACAGTAAATATTCATCCATGACCTTTAGTAAGTTTGCCTTTTCATAACTATACATGTTTGTCATTGTTCAGAAAAAATATTAGCAAAAATTGGAAGTTTCTGAAATTTGAATGTCCCGCCTGTTTTTTTTTTTGTTTGTTTTTTTCATTCTTTTAATGGGAGTAGCTCAGTATATAGTAGAGTAACAGTAAGCGATGTCATGCAGTTTAATGAATGTTGGATTATACTAAGAAAGAAGCTAGTTTGTTCAATTATGTGCTGTAACATTATTTTTTCACATCAAATCCATTTCACTAACTTTTCATTTGTGATCATTTGACCATTTTGTCAAGGCATTGTACAATACCAAAATACTAACTAACTTTAATTCTTTTGGCCTACTGTTAGCGCTGGGTGGATATATCTTTATAAGTGTATTATGTGGTGGTAGGATATCCTTGAGAGATGCTTGAGCGGTCACCCTCATAGCAGAGTTGTGATGTAACGTACAGCTCCGCCACCTCTCCTCTTCTCCCGGTGCAGGACGGGAGGAAGTAGGTCAGTGTGTTAGTAGTTGGTATTACCTCATTCCCCTTTCAGCACTGACCTACTTTTCCCGCCTCCTTCAAACAGCCTCTCGCCTACGGTATGCCACCGCTTCTCTTTATGGTTGCTAAACTGTAACCGAATGTACAACCCACGCAAAGGCTTCTTTTGAGAGGTCACGTGTAGGATTTGTCCCCTGAATAGACCTGCAATACTTTTATTCTTTTGTATTAGGTCTGTGTCAAAGACGCCCCAGCTGATGTCTGAGTAATGTTTAGTTTTGCATACCTATGGACAGCCTATTTGTACAGTCCAGTTCGACAGGAAGTTGTACTCCTATGTACTATGCTGCTGTCTTTAGAATGAAAGTCAGCTCAGAAACTGAATCTGATATGCCGAAAAATACTGATTGTTTTCATGCAGAAGCACAATTTTATTTTGAATGATAAATATGCAATTATTAAATCTAGTATTAATCCATAATTATTATAAAATGTAGCCTACACCATACTACAGTAAACATGGTCATATTGTGAAATCTTATTCCAACTTAAAATGTTTGTATTTGATTATATTTTAAAATGTTCATTTTTGTGAATGTACTACAGCTTCAGTCAACAGTATCACATGACCCTTTAGAAATCATTCCTATAGGCTGATCTGATGCTCAAGAACCAACGTTAGAATACAGTTTTACTGCTAAACAATGGTTGAAACTGTTATTAATATTTTTTTTTTTAATGGAATTTATTCCTGTAAAGCAAGGCCTCAGTCATTACTCCAGTCTTCAGTTTCATGATCCTGTTTTTCTTCTCATTAAACATTTGTTGATGGCTGCTTAATGTTTTCTAGCTGGCTAAAATTTGTACTTGAAGACACACCATGTAATTCTGACTTGAAATGACAGTGACTTTGAGACTGATTTTGTCCTGGGATGTGGTGTAACGGATCAGACGTCTTTAGGAAGGGGTGCAGACAAGCTCAACTAAATGCTGCTGATAGACAGTCCTACAAGAGAGAACTCTTAACTCTCACTCAGACAGGATTATATTCTTATATTATGCCCTTATTATGTTATGTATTCAGCCCAGATATAAGGTAGAGTTTTTAACCAGCTTATTCAACCAAACCATGACCTGAAGTTTGATAAGGTCTGTATTAATCAAACTCCATGGTTATTGATTGCCACTTTTAGCCCCATGCAACACATTAAGATAATAAGGTCATGCCAACTCCTTTGGCAGTCTTAAAAAGAATTAACCATTTTCCAGTTATGCCAGGAGCTAAAATAATAAAACTCTTAACCGATATATCACAAAAGACCGTAAGAATCATGTATCATCTTTGAATAAATAGAAAAGGAAGTTCATTACTCAGAAGAAAATTCAGCTCGTAAAAGTCCTGAAGTGAAATGATTTATAATAAATTAAGTATAATTGTTTGTTACTTTAATATACGGAATTTAGGCATTCCGAGTTCCAATAGATTAAATAAAGTTTGGAAAACAAAATTTGGGTTTGGGGCCTTTGAATGGTTTGTTTACAGTGAGTACGTCGATCAGTATGAGTTTTATTTTTCACAAAAATGATAAATTAGGAAGAATGTTGGAGACCAAACAGTTGCTGTTAGCCATTGAATTGTACAGTATTCTGACTTATTGATTTTCTTTTTTGTTTCTCTTACTGCACTATGGAAATCAGTAAACATTTCTCAGAATATATTTTTTTATTTGTGCTCAACAGAGGAAAAAACTCAATGTTGACGTACAGTAATTGTCAATATTGGGAGAACTACCCCTTTAAGAAACACAGGTGCAGCATACACTTAAGCAACAGCATAATGTCTGAGCTTTCACTTTCTTTTTCAAGAAATGGTAAGAAGTGAGTAAACTGGGATTCAGTTCTATTCTGAACACAGCAGGTACTGCAGATTACAATAATGTGTTTTAGTCTGTTAGTGCCCTCTGCTGGACAAGTCACAACCATTTCTGCAAGAGATTGAAATAAACAACTATGTCTGTCTAAAGTACTATTTCATTTGCTTGTCATTTATTAAAGTTTGATGAATTATTCTTTATTTTATAGGTTTTTGCTGCAGTGTCTTGAGGACTTGGACGCCAGCCTTCGCAAACTTAACTCACGCCTTTTTGTCATCAGGGGACAACCCACGGATGTCTTTCCAAGACTTTTCAAGGTCAGCGAACAGACCGCCTAGAGCCTGTTCAACAGTTTTGTGTACACTCTCTGAGTACATGCTGTTCTGTGTCTGCCCCTTATTTGACTCTCCAACTTTTTTTTTCTCTCCCTAGGAGTGGAAAATCACCCGGTTGTCATATGAGTACGACTCCGAGCCCTTCGGGAAAGATCGTGATGCAGCTATTAAGAAGCTGGCCACTGAGGCAGGGGTGGAAGTCTTCGTCAGGATCTCCCACACACTCTATGATCTGGACAAGTGAGTGTATCTGTAATCATTGCCATATGCCCATATGACTCCCACGTAGCTGCCAGCAGTCCTGTGAGAAGCTGTTGCCCATCATGCCTGATGGTTAACTCTTAGAATGTTATGCAGACAGATAATGATATCACGCAGATAGAATGTGTGACATTTTTGTGATATGAGTTATATTACAAAATCAAACCTAAGAAAATATATTAATACATTTTATTATGTTATTAATATCATTAGAATTTGATTCTTAATATAACACAATTAAGGTCATTTATTTTTTTTACTTCAATATTATAATTTAATATTGTATATTTAATGTTTTATATTTAGTACAAAAATATATGAAAATAAAAATTAACTGCTATTCTTACTCAATTTTTCAATTGTACTTTTTTGTAATATAATGAAGTATAATTTTTTTGTTATTTGAAAAATTCTAATGGCATAAAATATGAAAACTGCTTGAATAAGTGCTTCAGTTGTTATTAATAAAATTGTAATAATATTGTAGAATATATTCATTTAATTTTATATTTAGTTTCTAGGTTTACATGAATATGTGATGAGGCTGTATGATACTTTGTTTTACAGAAAACTGTAAAGTTGTTTAAAAGTATATTAGCATTTGATACTTTGACAATCATGCTTGTTAGTGGCTTTAAATTTTAGTATCGTGACGACCCTAAAATGTCAAAATATTGTGTACATATTTGAATTATCCCATGTGTTCTCTCTGTCTCTAGGATCATAGAGTTAAATGGAGGACCGTCTCCTCTCACCTATAAACGATTTCAGACACTCATCAGTAAAATGGATGCTGTGGAAATACCAGTGGAGACTATCACGGCTGAAGTCATGGGCAAATGCGCCACACCAGTCGGCGATGACCACGATGACAAGTTTGGTGTTCCCTCTCTGGAAGAGCTTGGTGAGACATCTCTCTTTGTGTATGCGTGCATGTGTCTGTTGTAAATCAGATTTTGAATGAGGATTTGTGTCTTCAGGTTTTGAAACCGATGGGCTGTCCTCAGCTGTGTGGCCTGGTGGAGAAACTGAAGCTCTGACTCGACTAGAGAGACACCTGGAGAGGAAGGTAGACATCTCAATTTTTATAAAACTGCTATGCAATTTTTTTTTCATTGTATTACACCATATTTAGAATAATAATCATTGCAGACTAAGCAGGGTTAAATAGTTAGATAAAATAAAAACGTTTTGGTTTTTTAAATGAAATAAAGGCTAACAGAAATAAAATTTAAAAATGTAACTTCTTTTTATTTATTTTTTTATTTTATTTTTTCACCCTCCTTATTTTTGCTTTGTTTAATTTGATGGATTTATTTAAACTAAAATAGAAATAACAATGAATAAAAAGATATATTTGAAAACAACAACAATAAAAATAATAAAGATAACAAAACTTCAGCTAAAATGAACATAAATTCAGAAATCATTTAAAAAAGTAAGTTTATTTATATTATGAACAAAAATTGTACATGTTAAATATAGTTTATGCATTGAAGACTATGGGTTAAAGTGACTATTAAAATATATCCATTTCAAAAATTTCATTCTTTTAAACTTTAATAATCAAAGACTCCTGAAAATAAATAATTATGGTGATGATAAAAAAAGAAATGCTTCTTGATCATGAAATCAGCATAATAGTAGGATTTCTGAAGGATCCTGTGACACCGAAGACTGGAGTAATGTCTGCTAAACATTCTGCATCACAAAAATGAATTACATCATTATATTAGATTCTATTACATCATCATTTATATTAGAAAATGGTTGTTTTAAAGTGTAAGAGTATTACTGTATTTACTGTATTTTTCATTAAATAAATGCAGCTTGGCAAGCATAAGAGACTTCTTTCAACAACAAAAATTTGGCTTTTTTCAGGCCTGGGTGGCTAATTTCGAGCGTCCCAGAATGAATGCTAATTCCCTGCTGGCCAGCCCCACAGGCCTGAGCCCTTACCTCCGGTTTGGCTGCCTCTCCTGCAGACTTTTCTATTTCAAACTCACAGACCTCTACAGAAAGGTAAAGAGAACATCACTGCCATACTCTGATATTTAAGGTACTGTTTATCTGATAACTGATTGTAAAATAAAACGTTACTCTTATCTTTTTTTCCTTGTCTTTTCCTCACAGGTCAAGAAAAACAGCGTCCCACCATTATCCCTTTACGGTCAGCTGCTCTGGCGCGAGTTCTTCTACACGGCTGCCACGAACAACCCACACTTTGACAAAATGGAGTTCAATCCCATCTGCGTGCAGATCCCATGGGACAGGAACCCCGAAGCTCTGGCGAAGTGGGCAGAGGGCCGGACTGGCTTCCCGTGGATCGATGCCATAATGACCCAGTTGAGGCAGGAAGGTTGGATCCACCATCTGGCCAGACATGCTGTCGCTTGCTTCCTCACACGTGGAGACCTGTGGATCAGCTGGGAGGAGGGCATGAAGGTACTGCAATATTGGATTTCAGTAAAAGATCGGTTGTGTTAGGACATAAATTGACATTGTTTGCTTTTTGTCTTTTTTTTAAGGTGTTTGAGGAGTTGTTACTGGATGCAGACTGGAGCGTCAATGCTGGTAGCTGGATGTGGCTTTCATGCAGCTCATTCTTCCAGCAGTTCTTTCACTGTTACTGTCCGGTGGGCTTCGGTCGACGTACTGACCCTAATGGAGACTATATAAGGTCTCACTCTTAAATTCGGTTTACTATAACTAACCAGTTTGGATCAATATTGAGATTATTCTCTTTGAAAGCTGATTTGTTTTTATTACAGACGCTATTTGCCCATATTGAGGGGCTTTCCTGCCAAATTCATCTATGACCCTTGGAATGCCCCAGAAAGTGTTCAGAAGATTGCAAAGTGCATAATCGGAGTGCACTATCCTAAACCCATGGTTAATCATGCTGAGGCCAGCAGGATAAACATTGAGCGAATGAAGCAGATTTACCAACAGCTGTCCTGTTACCGGGGCCTCGGTGAGAAAGCACAAGGCTTTTTCAAAGCCCCAACATTTAAAAATCTAGTTTAATTTTATTTCTGTTATTGATTGATTTGTTTAATTAAATGCTGGTGTTTTGCTGTATGGTCTTAGGATTAATGGGTTTTCTCATAATGCTTTTTAGGACTCCTTGCAACTGTTCCATCCAACACAACCAACAATGGAGATGGTAATGGAGCATGTCCTTCCTCAGGAGACAGCACACAGGGGAGCACTCACATTACAGGTACACCAACAAGCACCTTGTCATACATCTTATAATTCATCTCTGGAAATGTCTAATAATGTTGAGAGCTTTTGCTGAAATCTAGGGTTTTACCACATTTGGTTTTTGTTTTAGCATATTATGCGAATGTGTATAACTATTGTTTTGAAGCCTGTTTTTGTGTAGAATGTCTGATTGATCCAAATGTAGTTACAGTATATTTAATTCTTCATGCATATTAACAGTTTCATTTATAGCTGTGTTGAAATATTTCCACTTTATTTTTCAGTGCACCCATCACCAGCAAGTTCTCAGCCAGACTTCTCATCATTTCCAGTGTCATGTGATCAGCAGTCTGGAAATATTGTGCAGCCACAACCAGGTGTGTGTTGACAAATATAATATACGGGCATGAAAATCCCTCACCTTTCAGCGAAAATTGCTGCTTTGAAGCCAAAACTGGTGACCCATGTGAATCGTGTAGATCTGATTAGAAACTTTTTTTGAGGGGGTGTGGGGGTCTTGGAAAAGTCAGTCTTGGGTGGTATTTATTGATTATTTAAAACTTAATAGTGGATTAGAAGTGGATTTGAGCAATTTCAAATCGTGAAAGCTGAGCATCCCACGTTCGTAGAGCGCGCGCGCCAAGCACTGACATCCAAGGTGCCATTTCTTCCTGTGCGACAATCTGCGTGGGAGAAGACGACAGGGGAGAGATCCACAATTTAATTTCATGGTGTTTATCCGTCACCAAAAACTTAGGGGCCGTTTACATGTAGTGTTTTTTGCGCATGCAAGCACTTTATTTTTAATGAAGCTATTTCTTTAATGAAGAAATGTTTTTGTAACTGACAGCGGCTTCATGATTGGATCGTAACAGCAGACGCTAAATTGAAATTAGTGGAGGAAGCGACACACCTCTAGCCTGGGCCCGCCCATACTTCCTTTGACGCTACATTCATTTTGCGAGCAAAGTTAGTCTGGCAAAGCTGCCGTTTTAGAGCATTTCCGTTCCCAAAAAAGTGGGAACAAATGAGAAACGAGCTTCAACTGGAGGGCAAGGTCTTAGTAAAAGAGCAAAAGGTGTCTTTAGACAAATGTCAATACAGTATTTTTTCAGAACCTGTGCTTGGCTTATTATTCCATTCTATTTATTTGGCTACTGTAAAATTGGCAAAGGGAATGTTTTTTTTTCTGGCATGCTCTGTCCGCAATAGCAAATAGCATTAGTTGTTGATGGTATGTTTTTTTGATAATGGTAGAAAATACTTATGACTTTTTGATTTCTTTGCCCCAAAAAAACAAAACAAAAATAAACTTGGCTGCCAATCATGATGGAAGAATAAACAAGTTAAGTTATAGCATGTCCACTATAGGGTTGTAACGGTATACCGGTATGGCGGTTTATCGAGATATTGACATGTACGATTATCATACCGTGCACATTTGCTTATTACCGGTTTTGAAAAAAAAAAGAACCCAGATCTCACTCGCACTGCTGTATGTGCAACGTCTTTGCGCTTAGACTCCTCCCATACAGCGG
>JAUMHP010000073.1:13249737-13262172 GCA_032361065.1 Enteromius trimaculatus | reverse complement strand
ACGTTTTCTAACGCATTTTTAGTCAATAAAATGTTAATACAATAGTACATAATTTGACCATTAATTTTGTGACATTAGGGGAAGCTGAGCTTCCCTTGCAGTCTTAAAGAAATCGCCACTGATGTCATTGTAGTACAAGAGTGAACATTCACAGAGTGAATGTTTTTTCCTGTATGCAAACAATCAGGTTCTTGCAGAACATTGCTGAAGTGGTTGATTGAAGCTATGACTCTCTAAAAAATGTGCAGATGTTCTTTTTGTCAGCTTCATGTCAGAATTAACAATTTTTTACACATTGCGTTTTCTCTGTTCCCTTTCGACATTTCATTACGGAAGTAACCTATGAGTTATGTGGTTAAAATGCTGTGTATAGTGCCTCTTGAAATAAATAAACACACACACACAAGAAACAGCCTAAAGAGGAAGAGCGAAAGAGAGAAAATAACCAGTTTGTCTATGCAGTGCTTCAGATTTCTTTTGATGCATGAGATAAAACTTTTGACAACAGCAAACAAGATTAAAAAAGAACCTTAAATGGAGAGATAAAGGATAACCATGTGCTCTGGGTTATAAGGGAGGATATAGGCATGAGGAAAGCAAAGCAAGAAAAACCACCTGAGAAGCTGAAGAAAAAAACCCTGCACCTAAGAAGGACAACATCCCAATGTGGGTGGATCTTAATGCCAAACTTCAGAAACAGGTTACTCAAATTTCTGAGTGTGTTGAAGGCAACAGACTAAATGCAGTCTCACGGATGGACAGAGTAAAACAGGATGATTAAACTCAGGAACACTGTGATATTTCTCGCTCTGCTGCTGGTGAGCACTTTTGCAGAAAAAGACCCAGAGCCCATTTTTAAAGCTCTTGGTGAGGAACTTGAGATGGGTTATTGCTTTGGCGATGATATTGCTGTGTATAGAATGACTGCTGATGGAAAGGAGCTGCTGGGTCAGTTCTCAGATCCCTCAGTTTCACCACCTAATGCCTTTAAGGGTCGGATCAGTTTCTCCACTGAAGTTGAAGGGCTGCTTGGTCTGAAGCTCACGAATCTTCAGTTCTCTGATTCTGGTATCTACATCAAAGAGTGCTGGAGTGATAGCACTATGGAAAATTATCGCAAACACCATCTCTATGTTTGTGACAAGGAGTTCAACTTTAAAGAAATTTCACTGATATCGGGAACAGGTGCTGATCTGGAATGCAGTATGGATCCAATAAAGCATGCTACAGTAAAATGGTACAGAGATGTGCACAACATGTCTTTGTTCATGGATACTAAGATTTCTTTGGAGCCATTACAAGCGGAGTTTAAAAGCCTCATTCAGGTTCATGGCGAAGGCTCGCTTTTACATGTTTCTGATGAGTTTATTCAGGACAGACCTCGTTTTCTTTGTCAGGTTATGGAGGGAGAGCAATGCAGGAGCTTCCAAACCATAGGACTCCCAGAGGAACCTGAACTGAAGACTATTTATCGTTCTTATGGAGAAGATGTAGTCCTTACATGTTCAGTAGACCCCCTCAGACAGAATTACTGGAAAACACCCTTTGGACGAATTAACTCATCTGCACCAGAAACAACAACCAAAAACCAGATGTTCGTGCCGACGAATTTGAAAAACTATTCCCTGCTCATTCAGTCTATCAGTTTAGATAATTCTGGGAGCTATAAATGTTTCTCTACCTTCCTCGTTGAAGATTATTATTTGAATGTGTGCGCTGTGCATGAATCAACCGATATTTTGTTTTCTGCTCATAAAAAGGTGGTCCTTCAATGTAATTTCATGTCTTTACCAGCAGTTAGTGGTAAAGCTGAGTACGCCAGTGTTCTGTGGTATCGAAAAACTGGTGATAAGGACATCAAAATAATGGATTCAGGAGATCCTTCTTTAACTCCACCTCATGGTTTACAAGGTCGTGTAAAGCTTTCAGAGGAAGATTTCTCTCTCATCTTTACCGATCCCCAAAAGGACGACAGTGGGACATACTGGTGCGTGGTGCTGCTGGAGAATGAGGAGACTGATGAGGACGATGATGAGGATGGTGACGATGGCAGCAATGAAGATGATGAGGATGAGCCCCGTTCATGGATAATGGATGAAGAATACATGGACATGTGTCTCTTTAGGCAGGTCACCAATTTAAAGTTTCACCACCCACGTAATACATCCCGAAAGTTGGATAATACAGCTCAGCCTTTACCTGAACCTGAACCTGAGACTAACCTGACAATGTATGCATTGTGTGCAGGGCTTGTAGGCCTGTTATTAGTGGCTGTGATCTGTATTTTGGTGGTTCTAAAAATTCGAGCTAAGAAAAGGTCTGCGTCTATTCAAGGAGGAGGTCTTAAACAATCTGAAGGGGAAGGAATAGCGCTAAATTCAACAAACAGAGTATAAGGTCACTGCTTTTTGAATCAATAATTTGTGCATAATGTTCATAAAAAGTGTAATTGTGAAAATTAAGAGGAAACTGTTTAAGAGTAAGGGATAGTTCAGCCAAAAAATTCACCAGAAATTCTGTCATTATTTACTTGTTTGTAATTCCAAACCTGCGTGACTCTCATTCTTCTTTGGAATTCACTAATATTCATCTTTTTTTATGGGTAAGTAAATGACGAAAGGGTTTTTATTTTTCACTGAACTATCCCTTTAGAGTACTATTTCCCCTTCGTACCTGAAAGATTTGTAAGATTAACTTAAAAGGGTCATCAAGCAGAGCAAAAGGGTGTTCAATTTCACAATTACACATTTGGCAGTTGTCGTTCTCGTAATTGTTGAAATGGATCACAGAAGTGAATTCTGGATGATCACGAAGCAAGACTCAGGCATGAAGGTAATGTAAAACAGCTAGCACACGTGACATTTTCTTGTGAAACGAAGACAAGACCAGCTGGTTTGTTTCCCTGTCAAATCTTGAGTACACACTAAGCAAATGGTGCTTTAAAAATAAACACGCCATAAAGCCTACATCGAAGCTCATTTCGCACGAAGACAAACATATTGGTCTTAAAGGGATAGTTCACAAAAACAAATGTAAAATCATTTACTCACCCTCATCTCATTCCAAACCAGTTTGATTTATTTCTGTGAAAAAAATAAAATCATACAGGTTCAGAATGACCTGACCTGAATGTTCATTTATTGATGAACTATACCTTTAACTATATGCTTTATAGATGATAGCTTACATGTAATACCTTTACACACACATTTCTCTTTGTTCTTTTCTGCATTTATGGTTGCACAATGTCTTGGGTGTAAAAACACATCCATTAATCATGTATCCCATAATGCAAAAAGGAATTTAGCACTACTGAACTGCTACTATCAGAACATCATCTCTCCCAAGACGGAAGTCTTGGTAATGATAAACAACAGATGTGCACACACATCCGTAAACATTTTCATTCTTCTCCTGACTGGGGCTCTGTAGAACACTTCCTGTTCTAATTTTTCTTCGGTTTCCATTAATGCGTCAACAGAGTTTGAATCTACTGCAGAAACAAATATCCTCGTCTAACAGCTGGCTGCATAATCACGGCAGTTAGTGTAAGAAAGGCTGACGGTGTCTAGAGAGCACATTGTGGATTTGATGGACACGGTTATGTCATGTAAAGCTGTGCTGGTGGTCCTGTGTGGAAACAGATTAGAGAAACGGCTCTGTTAATGTGCATTCCAAATATGACCGGTGTGTTTTGCTGTGGTTAGGCTGACAGCCAAAAGTACTATCTTTGTCAATAGGTATTAAAATCATTTGAGTTGCAGTGCACTGGTTGGAATTGTTAGAAAGCTTTAATCCATATTTGCATTTTTGTTACAACACAGGTGCGTTCTCAATGTATCCACTGGATATAAATGGCCAGTGCTTTGTTAATGGATTTTTATTTTAATAATAACACCTTGATTGCATTCAGAAGTCCTGTCAAATGTTTGAAAAAAAAAGTGATTCTGGAACAAATAATGATCTTGATGATTAACTGAACATGTCATAGCAGCATAACCGTAATAACAGAACATGCTGAGTGAGACACAAAGCCAGATTTAAAGAGGTGTTGATGGTAACCATTAAATAAAAACAGTGCTTATGTTTGAAAACAACTGATTAGACTGCCTTTGCGTGATTGAAGCCACTTTGACACATCTAATCTCTAATTTACTCAAGTGCACTGTTTTCTTTTCTTTTGATATATGTCAATGATTCATAACGAAGTCCCCAACCATGAATCATCCAGCAATGTAGACCAGGTCGACAGGCAGGTTTTTAGATGGGCCATGTCTGCTTTCACTTGTCAAAATAGGCTGTCAACCTCCCTAACTGTCATTATGTGTTACACCAAAAGGCAAGAGTCGTATTTCATGGGTGTCATTTCAGCTCCAACACATGTTTGTGTTTGTCTTTAAAATCTGTATACTCTTATTAGCTTTAACTCAAAAGATTCACACAGACCATCTAGGTTTTTAATAGTTTTATCTTGTTTAAAACAATTTAACGGCAGCATGCAATGAAAGACATTACCTAAAGACATGTCTCACTCAGTTGCTGCACCCCTGCTGATAAAACAGCTGTAATTTTCATCTAAAAGATTTTTCGTGCCTGTAGTGAAGTGCATGTCCGCTGGGGGGTGTCATTTTTGTAAAGAAAATTAAACATTGAGTTAAACCTTAAAGGAATGACCCTTTATTGATTTAAATTAAAAATGCTTGCATGAAAGAATGCTGTTTTTCTTTTCAAAAAGGGAAACAATATGTTCACTGACTTGTGAGACCTTGGTATCCAGTTTCTTTTTTCATAAAGCATTACATGGTAAACATGACACATAATGTGACTGTTTCCAAAAATATCGGTTCCTAGAGACGGGCCGTGTTTATAACTCAAATATGTGTCATGGGGCAATGTGACTTTGCCGTACAGCAACACTAAATCAAAAAAATCACATTAATAAACTCAACCAACCAAGAGTATTTGTGCAGACAGGATATGCCCCCTGAAATAGCCCTGGAACAGCCTAAGCGCAATACAAAACGCACACACAAACACTATGAACTAAGAGTGACTTCCAGGACAAAAAAGCCACTAGCAGCATAAGTCCTCTTGATGTCTGAGGGGACTGAAATTAAGGAGAGAGGGTCATCAGGAATGTCTATAGTTAAACATGAATGTGAGTCCCGGGCTTCTAGGTGAGATAATAGCTGTTCAAATGATGAATGAGGTTGATAAACCTGGAAAAATTAATTAATCCATGTGTTAATAGCAGTATTATTCAACAATTTATTTGAAATAATTACAAGCTGTGCTGATTAAACATTTTCATTTTTAAATGTACTGAGGAAATCCCTCAAATGAAACTAATTTAAAACATTCGCATTATTGTACATCATTGACTAGATATTGCAGAAAGAGATTTTTAAAGCACGCAGGTGGTACTCCAGCTTGAGATAGTATGAACATTACTTATTATGAAATTTACTTGTGGTTCAAGGAGTATAATTATTTTTTAAATGCTACCTAAAATACTAAATTGGCAGCCCCAGTTAAGATTTTTACTATTCGATTTAATATGATCAATTTATTTTCATCCTGTTGATTCCATATTGTTTACTATTCCTCTTTTGAAGGATTGTGTGGCTTTTTTATTCACTTTTTTATATGACCAGCTGCCTGCACGTCCTGATTTTGCCAAGTACTATGTGTCCAGGTCAACATATTTTGTTGACCCTAGACATTTTAATGCAAAAATATAGTCTTGACCATATCTCTACACCTAAACCTAACCTTACCCATGAGTAATGCCTAAAATCAGAAGAAGTGATAGATGACTGACACTAATGTACAAGCACCAAACACTGATTGTAAGCCTAAACTTTACAAAAACTGTAAACTGTTTCTTTAAATCTGATTTGTTAATCACAATGTTGTCCTAGGGTCAAGAAAGATGTTGACCTAGGGACATGTTGCACTTGGTAAAATCAGGTTAGCGCAGCTGCACATAGTAAATAATGTTTTTCTTGTGTACACTGCCTCCACTGGGTGTTTGTAGACCTGCAGGCTCAGTTTCCTGCTGCCATGGGCTGCATTTCTTTTTCCCTGCATGCTATGGGTACAATTATTGCACCTAGCTTATTGCATGGATATTTATGTGTGGGTGTGTGTTTGTGCTTATCTTTCTACAGGCAGGCTCCTCTGAAGTGATTTGGAGACTGCCATCTGGGGTCTATCAGCTTCCCTTTTGGTGGCTTTACTACAGTAAAGACAAGCCTTTAAAGGAATAGTTCACCCAAAAATTAAAATTCTGTCATTATTTAGTCACCCTTGAGTAGTTCCAAAGCTGTATGAATTTCTTTCATCTGCCAAACACAAAGGAAGATATTCAGAAAAAAGTTAGCAACCAGGCTGTTTTTAGTCACCTTTGACTCCCATAGTGTTTTTTTCTCCTACTATGGACGTCAATGGTGACCCAAAACAGACTGGTTACAAACCTTCTTCAAAATATCCTCTTTTGTGTTCGGCAGAACAAAGAAATTCATACAGGTTTGGAACTACTCAAGGGTGAGTAAATGATGACAGAATTTTTGGGTGAACTATTCCTTTAATGAGATCTTGTATAGGGTATTGTAGTATTGTAGCCAACCTTTCAAATATTTATACAAACAATTATATTTGTGCTAGTGGTTTTGTCTGTGTTAAGTGCTTTTCATAAAATCAGAACTTCGTATTTGTAAAATATAAGAAAGGTATGTTACAATGAATCTAGTAATAAATTACTTTCTCTCTCTCACACACACACACACATAAATAAATAAATCCATATTACCTAGAGATTGGACACATGCTTGACCTATGAGTATTATAATACTGAAAGTGTTTCAAGTCTTGTATGATAGCAGTTGTGTGGGAACAAATCACATTATTGTTAAATATTATTTTCACCCAAAAATGAAAATTAGCCTGTGATTTACTCACCCTCAAGGCATCCAATGTTTATATGACTTTCTTCTTTTTGCATTATCGTTGCAGTGGGCAGGTTTTTAGACTAAATCACGTCAAATAAAGCGCGTGCACCTGTAATAAAATGTGCCTCACTTGGCCCTGGGGGGTGGAGAAAGCATTCTGTAGCGAATCCATGCATTCTTGTAAGAAAAATATTTGAAAAGTAATAAAAACCTCTCTCTCATTAATTCTAAGGGGCCATTCACAGAATGCATTTTCCCATTCTAATACGCTACTTTTACATTGTTTTTCTATGTAAACACATGCTTCACAGACATGCATGACCGGTATGCTCACGTCTCATGTCTTTTGCAGCACAGATTTTAAGACACTGTGTCAAGTTAAAGGAATTTCAACTTTTAAATGCTGCGGCACTCATCTGTGTTCTTCCAAAGCAGTAGACCAATCAGAACTTGGAGGCGGGGCAAGCATTGCAAGCTTTTGTTTACAGTAGCAACTGTTTTATTTGAAGGAAACATAGTGGAGGATCTGCGATGTGCCGAGAGTGGCTGTGCCTGTGTACAATTATATGACATTTCTTAAACCATTTATCACAACTTGTTATTAATTCTGCTTTTTGCCTATAATAGCTATTGTTTCTGTTATTGTCGTTATTGCATCATGTCTAAAAAAGTGCATTTCGAAACCCTTGTTTTGTTTCAATTTTTAAAAGAAACATTCCTGAGCACTGCGTTTCACATTTTAGATGCAAAGATGCATTTTGTGTGAATTTTTTCTTTTTAAGATTTATTTTTGGCTTTAATCTTTTGGCTTTAATAGATCATAGCTGACAGGAAGTGAAATGGTATAGAGATAGGGGTCAGGATTGGTAAAGGTCTGCAAACTCGCAACGCCCAAAGCACAACTGCACTGAATGTTGACGCACTGCCCACGAAGCTACTGACAAGGGATGGCTTTTTTTAGCGGGAATCCCCTCTGAAAAGCGACTGGGATAGTTTTGGGATAGTTTTGAGTAGCAATTAAGCCGGTTTTGCTGTGAAAACTTGGCAACCCTGCTTGTTTTTCTTTTCTAAAGTAAGGAAACTTTGCTTAGTTTGCTCCTGCAAACAAAGACGTGCATGACGCATACATCATGGATTTGCTATTGGAGGCCTTTATTCATGCCCCTCATCCACACCTGAGACACATTTTATTATGGATGCACACACTTTTTTTGACATGCATTGGGTTGTTGAACAAAAACACCCACTGATGGAAAACAAATGATAACATTTGGAATAGCTAGGACAATTTTTACTATAACTCCGATTGGATTAATCTAAAAAAAAAAGAAAGTCATACACATCTAGGATGTCTTGAGGGTGATTAAACCACAGGTTATTTAAAATTTTTGGGCTTAAGTTATTTTTCACTAAAAAATATAAAGATTTGTCTTGGATTTTTCATGAATATTTAAATTTCAATTAATTGTTTCATCTGGTCCTAATTAAATCAGGCTACTTCTTGCTTTGGCATCTGAAAATATTTATTTATGCGCATGTGCAGAGGCGTCGTTGGGTGAAAAGTGGGACTAAATTACCAGGGCCCCAAGTGGGGGGAGGGCCCCTGAGGAGTGTAATTTTATTTTCCTTTAAATATAATTTTAAGATCACAATAAATGTTGCTAACATTTGTAAATGCTAATATTTTGTGTAAATTCATCAGTTGACTGATGTATTAAATGGTGTCGTAGGTAGTTGTGAAGCTCAATAAACACAAACATTTTTAATTTTTTGAGTGAACTGTCCCTTTAATAAACTCATATGCAAGCGATTTTTTAGAAATCCTGTGAATAATTGTCTGAAATTACTAAATGGAAAAAAGAAGCAACTGGTTTACATCAGGTACAAACAACCAGAAACTTCTTGTCTTCCCGAATGCCCTTTTTCAGCGATTGTCTCTGACAGAGTAAAGGTACTGTAGAACGCAGACAAACCAATGACAGGAAGAGAAAAACCCACTGGTTATCCACGCGCGATGCCCACCCCCTGCGTTTACAGAAAGCCAACATTATCCATCTGTCACTTAATACAGACGCTCAGCACACGTATCGTTTTGGCTGATATAGGTGGGCTGACTCGAGATCCTCATGAACGGATAGCTGGATCGTAACTTTACTGGATCGAGTCCATGCGTGTTTTCTTGAGGAATATTTCTCCACACGTCGTGAGTGGTAAGAGATGCGCGGATCGTCCTCTTTCAGTGTCCGTTCTCATCTAACTGCTTTTGCCAGGTTTCATCAATGTTGTGTTTGCGCCGTGTGATTTTAGACTAGCAGTACTGATCATAATAACTTCTAGGCTGCAAATGCATTTGAGACAGTTTCTCTCAGAGCTCGGGCAAGAAGTTGTGTCAGCGGAGGCTGTGTGACAAGGGATGCTTTTGACAAGGGATGCTCTTGATGTGACTGGATTCAGCAGGCGATAAAATCTGCGAACATCAGTCATATGTTCCAGTAAGGACGCTGGTAAAATATTCTAGTAGTTGTTTGTGTAATTAATTTGGCAGTCTTGTGAAGAGAGTTAGGTATGGTTCGTTTTGAAACATGATTTAAAACACAATTTCATGCATTGCACCTTGTTCCAGCTTATTAGACATGCTCTGGTAAAACAGAAAAACACCAGACTTGAATGCATTTCCTATCTTGCATGGTTTCCAATGGTCTTCTAAGTTATTTTGTTAATGCACTTTTCATTAAATTTGTCTTTGAAACCAGCTTGGTCTTAATGAGACCAGCAAACAAACTGAATACCATTTTAAAACCAGCGTAAGACCAGGAAACCATTGTTAAGTTGTTTTTATTCTTGCAAATTCTGCAGGAAAGCTATGGGGTAATGCACTTTAGACATTTTGATGGTTATTGAACGATACCGTATTTATGTTTTTTTGGATATTATGGATTGGCCACTCACATTAGTGTCTTGCCTGTAGCTATATTGGCCATAGACACACATTAACCTTGAATAGTAGCCTGCTGTGTCTGTAGGCATATAGACGCATTGAGAGAGTTCAGACATATATGTAATAATAAATCACTTTCCATACCTTAGAATCCTGCATATCTTTTAATATTAACATCTTAGTTAATTCTAATAAAAGTTAATTTTTTTCAATCGTGATTTAGTTCAAAGTCGTCAAATATCTGAGACCTTGGCAACACTTTGATTTGGCAAGAATAAAACTAAAGTTTTAAATTGGAAATATTCAGATATTTAATGAATTCTCAAACTACTCTGACATTTCTTAGTTGAGGTGACTATTTGCTCATCGTTGGAGACATTAACGTGGCTGTAACAAGTTTTTAAAAAGAGATTAATATATTCACAGCAAGGTCAAGAGAGTTTACTTTAGGAATTTGATAGAAAAAAATAGATATCAATTTTCTTCCGGTATCTGACGGCTGGTAGTACAGGTGCTTGATTGTGTTGGTCGATGGCTGGAGCAATTTTTTTCAAGTGGCAGAGAAAGCTAATCGTAGCTCTCAGTGTGCACACTGATGGAAATAAATTTCCCCCCTATATTCCCTTTTCCCAGTGTGATAATCAGTTTGTTGAAAAAGCTGAATCATAAGAGAGTTTATTGTAAGAGACAACCCTAAAAATCCTGTAAATGGTTTGAAAAGAGCTGCAGCCAATGATGATTTTAATACAGCGGTGACTGAAAAGAAAGACAATCTTTGCTGCTGTCTAGACGCTAAAGTATATGTCACATTTGATTCATTTTTTGATGTCAAAAGCCATCATAATATGTTTTTGGCCTCTCTCTTGGAAATGAAGGTGCAGATATGTTACAAAACAGTAGAGCTGACATAACCAGAGATATAACCAGCTGGTCACATGCATATATAAGGTGATTGATTTCAATATATTGATTGTCACAGATACAAAACAATCTGATCAATCTCCTAAACATGCTTGACTGTTTTATAGTATGCCATTAGCTGTATATAACTCACTATTTACAGAGCTGCAGTGGTGACTAGTCCCTCTCAGGAGCTAATAAAAAGCACAGGGAAACCACCTCATTGAATGCTCAATTAGCAGGCCAGCAGGAGCTTTTCATGCAAAGTTCAAGGAACCCGAGGCAAGCAACATGGCCATTCATCGATAAGCAGTTTGTTGAGTGTTTGATTGCCATATCTGTGAATGCATGCTCTTAGCAATGTGTTTGAAATTCTCACAATGTCCAAAATTGCCATGCTACAGTTTTCTAACATGTTAATTTATATTGGCTGCAAAAAAAACAAAAAACATTAATATGGCATTTCTGCATCCTTACAGCTTATAAAAACATTGATACCACAGACCGTATTCATTTAGAAGAGATGAAAATTGTACTTGGAGGCCATCACTGCCAATGTTGTGCCACCCATGATTGATGAAATGGTTCTTAAGGACTTTCTCAAGAGAAACATGTGGCAACATACATCACAGCTGAAATAGGCACTGCATTATTTAAGATGCTATTTTTCGCCATTTGAAGAGAAATGAGATTGTGATGAGAGAATATGTTGCAGATATTGCATCTTAATAGCAACACCTCAAAAAGTGTGAACTGAAAACTGCAGCAACACATTGATTTTGGAGCAGGTTTGGGCAATTCCAAATGTTTTTAGCTGTGAAAAGACCAACTAGCTTGGGTGGTCATCTGTGTCTAATACCGAGACGCTACCGAGTTTTGAGCTGCAAGTAAATACGTTTTAAAGCACAAGCAAATGGACAAAGATGAATGCTTCCAACTCATTAGTCTTGCATATCTAGATCTTTGAAAATAAATAAAAAAGCCTGGTTCACAATACATCTTATTCTGGCCAAGAACTGCTTGCATAAACAGAACATTGCTATTTTAAGTATCAGATACTATTATGTTTTCCTTTTTCATTTTTAGTTTAGTTAAAGTTTAGTTGGATATGTTTGTTTATAGCTTTTTAATATATTTTATGGAACTAGCCGATATAAAATACTTTTTTCAAATAACATTTATTTTGTTGCTAGTGAGAAAGTGTGTGTTTTTTTTCTTTAATATGGTTATAGCTACGTATATAATATCCCTGAATAGGAACAGACCGCCTGATCAACATGAAAATCAACATGTTGATATGTAAAGCAACAAGACTAATATAAATAATAGGCAAAATTTGGCAAACTATTTGCATTATTTCATCCTCTGTGGTGCTTGTTGTTTCAGCTTGGTACCTTGTAAACACAAATGTGCTCCCTGGTGGGAATCAAAATCAGATTAAAAAAAGAGATCTGCTGCAGGGCCGGATCAATGCACAGGCTTTATATGGCTTCAGCCTAGCCCAATTGGTCAAAAGAAAGAAAAAACTTAATATCCATTGGATTAAAATAGACATTTAAATAAGCGGACACTGATTGGGTGAGGCAAATCCGCCTTCAGTATATAAACGTCAGACGCACGTCCAGTGTTGCCAATTTAGCGACTTTG
>JAUMHP010000073.1:13213403-13238015 GCA_032361065.1 Enteromius trimaculatus | reverse complement strand
CTGACGTAATAAATATGCAAATTGACGTATGACGTCCTCTTGGTTGTGAGGGGGGGCCTACTGCAACCTGTAGCCTAGGGGCCCCTGAACATGTTAATCCGGCCCTGTCTGCATGCATTAGGTATTCGGCCAACAAATGGATTGGTTGTTGGGTGTGAGTCCAGGTGACAGAAATGACCACCTTGTTACTGGGGTTTAGGTTATAGGTTTGCATTTTAATATACAAAAACTATGGTAATAAAGCCCAATTCTGCGATTGTCAGAATGGTTAAATGTGAAAAATATGTAATATTCCTTGATTTAGCTACCAAAACATTGCATGCATTTGTAATGAAACTCCACAAGCACTCAAGTGAGTGATCTCTCAAAGCCATGCTTAAACACTTTCAAATTTTAAAACAAATCTTCGCTTGCAGCCCAAAATTAAACCGGTGTAATTCTTCTTTTTGTCACATAGGTTGCTTTAATAAATAAGTGTCCATGCTTGCCTTCCTGACAGAGTGAAGTATGTGATGGTGACGGAGCAGGATGGAGTGCTCGTGGAAGACTCTACTGCTGCTCGTGTGCACGTCTTTGGGGGTGCAGTACACTGCCATCCGCTCCCTCCACGACTCCTTCAGTGGCCCATGCCAAGACTCCGCCCACTGCCAAGGACGCCAGGGTAAAGGTGAGTCACTATCCCGTAACCCAAAACATTCGATTTTCACAATGACATTTAACACACCCTGAACATTCTGCAGATCAGTGCCATCACTGGAAAAAAGTTTAAATTGTGATTTATTCAAATCAACTGACGCTTTGAATTTACATTTATTCTGATTAACACATCAACAAGGTTTTCCTCTGTCTACTCCTGAGTCATTTCTTTTGTGCTGTACAGATGCATTTATTAAAGCTGGGATGAAATGGATGAAATAACAGATCTTTGCATGCGAAGTATGTTGATTCAATCCAAGAGTGGTCAAAAGGTCAAAAACAAACAATAAATGTCTTTTAGACAGGGTGAATTTTTCATCTAATGCTGAAATATATTGGATAAAAATATACAAAAGGGTTCAAAAAAATAGATAAATAAATGACTAACACACACACACACGCAATATCCTTTAAAATTATGCCAGATATTTAATTTTTTTTTCTTTCTTTCTGCATTCAAGTCCAATTGCTAGGATGCAATTATGCCCTCCATTAAATTATAGTCTGCATAGAGATTTAAATTCAATTATAATTTGTGTTTGGTTATGGATGTAACTTTAGCTGGTTTGACAAGATCATCTTAAAGCATTCAAATGACATTCTCTCTATAGGCTTTTCTCTCTCAGGTCACTTCTGTAATGAGTAAGTTTGTAAGGAAATTACAGAAGAACTGTTAGAGATGCAACCTGGAAATTCCCCCCTCTGCTGTAAGAAGCGAGAGATGGAATATCAATAATTAATTCTGCAATTATCTCATCATTAATCTGCCGTACTATGTCCTCACGGACCAGCTGTTTGCACTTCCAGCAAGCGTTGACTCGCACAACCTAATGTGCCACGCGCAATCAGTCTCTCATCAGCCATAATTACAAGCGTTATCAGTCTCTCCCACCCTCCTGCTATATATAGTAATTGTTCTTTTTGAGCAAAAGTCACATAATCTTTTTTCGAACGTGGAGAAATGCACTCATTGTTCATATTTCAATTTGATACGTCTTTTTCAAATATTGCTTCAAAATGGTGAAACTATTACCACCACAGAAGGAGGCAATCCAAGGCTTCAAAACAACATTATTACTGCTGTACATTTCCTCTCTGTGGGCAGAAAAGGTTTTCGAATCGCACTGGACTTTATTAAAGTTTTTGTTGAGATTATACTGTGTTTTTCCCCCCTAAATTACAGCTCCAGGTATTTTCTTACCCAAATAAATGATTGATTAAAGATGAAGCTAAACTAATTGGGTCTTTTGTGGCCTTATAATGTCCTCTGAGGTTTTAGAGTGCTGTATTATCTCACTTTCTCTTCTTCTCTTCCCCAGAGCAGAGATGGAAATCTCTCTGCGATGACAGCCGTGTCCCTGATGAGACTAGTACTGCCGCCGCTCGAAAGCACATCCTTCTGTTTGCGCAAACCCGCAGTGGCTCCTCATTTACCGGACAACTTTTCAATCAACATCCTGGCATATTTTATGTTTTCGAGCCCCTTTTCCATGTGCAGCAGGCCTTCACCAATTCTAGCAGCCGTCTGCAAAGGGCTTTGGATGGCAGAGCTCTTCTTGGAGCCTACCGAGACCTCCTACTCAATCTCTACAACTGTGACTTCAGCTTCCTGGAGAACTACATTCGTCCCGAACCACAGGATCACATGACCGGGGCCTTTTTCCGCCGCAGCTCCAGTCACGCCTTGTGCACGCCGCCTGTCTGCCAGGAAGGTGGCGAGGAGATTCTAGCAGGCCAACCGGACGAAGTCTGGTGCCCGAAAAAGTGCCAGGCCTTGAACCTCACACTAGCCTCTCAGGCTTGCCAAGCACGAACCCATGTGGCCATAAAAACAGTTCGTATCCCAGAGATAGGCGACCTACGTACGCTTTCGGAAGACCCCCGTTTAGATTTGCGTATCGTCCATTTGGTGAGAGACCCCCGAGCCATTCTCGCGTCCCGCATGACTGCCTTTGCCGGTAAATTTAGGGCATGGAAGATCTGGAATGCCACCGGCCGCCAACCACGGTACGTGGACCTGACGCAGATAACGAGAACCTGCAGAGATATCGAGTATTCTGTGGAGACCAGCCTGCAGAAACCCACATGGCTGAGGGGCAGGTATCTATTGGTGCGCTATGAAGACTTGGCCTTAAATCCAGAGGAAAAGGCCAAGGAGATATACAGATTTCTAGGGCTGGACCTGCAGCAAAGAGTCCTCAAATGGCTTTCTCATAACACCAATGGCACTGTCCCATCTTCTTCAGAGTGGAACTATAAGTACTCCACTACAAGAGACTCGAAAGCCACAGCTCAGAGCTGGAGAGTACATCTGAACATTGACATTGTTAAGACAGTTCAATCTCTTTGTAACAGAACTCTTTCTCTGCTAGGCTATAAGTTTGTTCAGTCTGTAGATGAACTGAGGAATATAACAAAAAGTTTGATGGAGCCCAGGACATGGTAAAGGTCATTTTTAAGCAAAGTACTAATTCATGGCTACACTGAATCAAACAGGACTCGTAACTCCCAACAAAGTACATTTGATTACAGACTTTTTTTCAGTTTGTTTTGACAGCTTGCATACCAATTGTCAATGCCATGCACTGTAAATGCAACATTATAGTTCGTACTTTGGTGAATTTTGCCCATTAATAACAATTAGGTCATGATTATGATGCTTGGTACCTTTTTTTAAAGGATAAGTTCATCCAAAACATCAGCCTGTAAATGCGCATTAATATGACCAAAGAACCATCTACAAAAAGCACAGCAGACTTGCCATTGATGAACATGCTGAAGCTGTTCAAATGATCAAATAAAAAGCGTGTATTGTCTGGGCAAGCCCTTAAATGGCCTTAAGTATGAATGTTTAACAGCGAATATGTCCTTACAACCCCATAAACAGTCAAACAGAGATCTAAAATGACTGAAATGTCACTCACCGCTATCAAAACGCCCTGTTCCATTCTTCTTAAAAGCAAAGTCCCTAATGAAATGAAGCTGACACAGAAGGTCGTGTTCAGTTTAAATAACTGGCAGACAGTTCAATGTGTTTCCATCCACTGAAGTCCTCTAATTTATTTTTTCTTTTCTTTTTTTTTTTTTTTGCAAGGCAAAACTTCAAAAATGATCTCCCTCCGATGGCTTTGTGAGTCAGAGTCAGTGATTATTTCTAAGTGCAGTGTCAACATTGGGAAAAGCACTTTGGAGCTATGCAGCCACTTTGCAATTTGTGGATAACAGATATGAAACTATACAAATCAAAATCCTCATTTAATTAATATGCTATCTCTTGTTTACAGAGCCCCCTTGAGGTTGAGCCTTTGGCTGCTGCCCATGTGATCCCTTGGGTCAATGTGGCTCTGCTAATTACTGTTTTAGTTCATATCATGGATTAAATTACTAAACCCATGAACACATCACATTTTGGAAGTCTGAGCTCAAATATCTGACAATATGTAATGAAAATGTAATTGCATTGCATACATGTGTTGCATAGAAATGAAGAGATTATGAGGCTTGGGAATATTAAAATTGCCAGTGTTTAGCCTTAAAATAATCATGGATTTCTGGATGTCTTTGTAAATTTGTGTTGTTGCTCATGCCGTTCTGCTAGTTCCTTTCCTTAAATGCCCTTAAACTCCAATTCAATTACATATTGGAAATATGCTGTGTAAACAACAGTTCTTCAACTCAGGTATATGATGATTAAATGCAAGTCTTCAACCGCACTGCCAATTAATAAATATGCAGAGAAAAGAGGAAAACTACATGGTGGACTGAATTGTTCCTTTTCATACTGTTTCATTACTTTGAAATCAGTGCTTCACAATAATATAATGTGTTTGTTTCATTCAATTATTTATTTATGGAAAATTATTTATTGATGAAAAAAGGTGCAATGTGGGACACTGTGCAACTGGTGTATTGTAGCAGTATTAATGATGATTATGAGTGTTTATTTGTCTGTATGTGCGCTTTCTATGTAATACACATGAACACATTAATATTTAAGCAGGACTGGCGGCAAATGGAAATGAATCTGATGCACTGTAGTTGTTTCTTGCTGCTGTATGGTATTCTCTGTGGCTTGCCATTCTCATCAGTTTTCTTTTAATACTTGACATTTGTGGTGTTCTGCTGAGGCTGGAGCATTCGGTTAAGTGCTGATCATCTCCTCAACGTCAGCAGTCCAGCTCTAGCTTGAAAATCGAAAAAGTGTTTACCAAGGGACGTGGCCATAATAATTCAGACTCCCCTTTTGTCAGTTCTTTTTGTTTTCAAAGGCAAGGATGCCTGACTTTAACATATTTCATTGATGAAGCACTGGGTTGATGAATAGGCTATTTCCATAGAACGTAAATACAAAATCACCAGAAATACTTAATTCATTTTGCAAAGATATACAGTGAAGGCAGCGACACTGAATATAATTCAAAGAATGCTGTGTGAATATAGTGGATAAGTGTTTTGAATGTAGCGAATCAGTCTCACTCTACTGAACAATAGCTAATTAGCTATTTTTAGCTGGTTACTCCCCAGTGTTATAGTCTACTTATAAAAGTGGAATGAAAGAATATTAGATTTTCTCATTTCATGACAGTGCAGGATTATTGCCCAGTGTTATTACTTCCAATTTTAGAAAAAAAAAAAAATGTCTGGCTCAAGAGAGGCATTATGAGTAAATGGTTGCAAAAACACCTTGCCACACGGATACTGCGAGATGAGTCACTATCTTCTAAAGAAAGTCCAAGTAAACGCAAACACTGGGTTCTTTACCAGGACATACTTTCTACCCAGAATCCAAGGGGTTAAAAGCACCCTGAGGGAGTAATCCTCCCTCATTTACAATCACTCTCTGCCCTGCAGCTGCTGACTGCAGGGTTATTTCTCAGAGGCCCTGAGAATATATCCATAGAAGAAACTCAATAGAAACGGGATTTAAGATGGAGGGAGAAGAGAAGCCATCTCTCTTTGAACTTAATCTGCAAAGGCAACACAAACCGGCAATAAAGCAGAGTTTATGACACCCTCTGAGAACTGTTTCATTGGCTTTTCCATCGCACCCTGACATACAAAGACACCAGCCGCCTGAGTCAGCCGCACAGTTAATCGCCCATCTCTTCACAGCCAATATCAGCCCCCTCTGTCCCTCTTAACCCCGCTGACAAATTTAGACCTTCGAGGATGGCGGTAACTGATGTTCAGAGCAAATCCACATTGTGCGGGGGTGTACAGTGTGCTGTTGTACATGTGAGTAATGTATTAGCATGAAGAGATGGAAGTGAAGTGGCCACAGGTCAAGAGTCTAGCATATGCTCGGTTGCCAAGAGAGAAACAAAAGAGGAAAAAATCAACCTGCTCTCTACGAATGACCCCTTTTTTCGAGGAAAACGATCAAATAAAGGTCAGGCAAAGACTTGTGGGAAAGGAAAATGAGTCTGCTGCAGAAATCATGAACATGAGAACTGGATGTAGCAAATATTATAGATAAGATAAGATACTGTAAATACTGTTTATTTTATACAGGTCTACTGCCACAGCTCGAAATGTAAGTTACTATATTTACATTTTCTTTTACACATAAAAATTACTAAGGTTGCTTGCAGCTTGTAATTACATAGTTTATAGAATGTGTAAAAATTTAGCTTTTTTGTGTTATAGACTCTTAAATATTAATCCTCATTTCAAATCATTTTTGCTATTATGCCATTGCAAAAACCATCTGTCAAAATCGTCAGTTGTCCTCACACATTGAGTCCGGTACAAAAATGTGAGACCAACAATTTATTTTTATAATTTTTTTTTTTTTTTTTTATTTAATACAAAATTTTTCATGACATATTCTCAGCATAGCATTGCAAATACATTACTGCACTGAACTGATCTGTTTTTGCTTATTTGACAATACTTGAATTAATGTTCAGTTTCAAAGAAAACAAATCCTGAATATTAATGTGGTTTGAGGTTTTTGGACCAAACTGTTCGGTCTTTAAATACATAGAAACCAAGTTTTATTGAAATAAACAATGAAGCATAAATCCTAAAGATCCTAATTTTTTTTTAAATAAATCCGATATTTTCTGCTCCCTCCATCCATAGCAGTCTGAAAATCCTTCCCCATCCATCTCACTCTCAGATTTTCAATATCCGCGCTAAAACTTAAGATGAATCACTCTCCAAGCTAACTGTGTTTAACACTGTGATTCACAAAGACTGATTTGACAAGTACTGTGCAGGCAATAATATACGAGTAGGGTACAAATAAAAATGTGTGTAATTTATGAACGGCCAAGACATAATCTTCAGACCATTTTTCTGTAGCTCTGAAAAAAATTATTTGTGTTTTCTATCTCGCTTGCCTCCTTTTTTAGAACAAATCGGTACATCTGGAAAGCTATACAAATGTATTCAGTACCCATGAGGAAAGCACAGCCCAACAAAAGACCTCCAGATTGCCTTCTCTCCATCTGCAAAGGTAAATCATAAGTCTACATAATTAAAATAATGAAATGCTCAATTGACGCCCCTCAGGTTCCATTTGCTTGAAATTTCCTCTGATGGGGGCATGAGACAATTGCTGAAGCAATCCTACACGGCGAGGAGTAATTAGCCATATTACAATTTGCAGTAATAGGCACCATAAAATTGAATCCTGAACACTCTCTATATTTCATGAGCCTGTATCTTTTTATAGTCTCTAGTGGGCCCAGGGCCATAGGAGGAGTGCATGATGTTTGACTGCTAAAAAAGGAGAGAAACTGAATTCAGGAATGGAAGAAATGCAGCTTGAGAACAGGGCCGAGCAGTAAAGGGGTGTGTAGGTGTATGTATGTGTGCGCATGTGTGAGTTTGCGTGCGTGTATACGACTATGCAAACTTAGCATCTGTTCTGTCAGTGTTTTTCAGCAACCCGGCACCCTCACTTTCACTCCTCCCACACTTTATTTTCTCTAAAAAACACATTCCAGGCATTTCAAGACAATTTTGCCTTGCCTTCACGAAAAAATGATTGCCTACTAGTCAACTTTACAAACCGTAAGATTCTCCAGTGCAGATACGGTAGCTAGTGTGTTTCACCCTATCTGTTGCTAGCTTAAAAGCAGTAATGTGCATTTGTTACAGTAAATGGCATGGTTAAGCAGTAACTCATGCTTTATTTTGACCATTATACCCTGATCTTTGTGTCAGAAATAGCAATGCTGCAAGCGTCATATGATTGTGAACCGCAGCATGCAGTGAGACAATGCGTTCTGACAGCATACCAGTCAATCTGGTTCCAATATTAACCTTTTTTTTTCACACTTCTTGTTGTTTGGATATTCTTGGGTGTCTTTGTTGATGTTGTTTTGTACAGAACACTGTAAAAATAGCCAGGATTTTATATTGCCAGTACATTTCCTGCAATATAATATTGTATTCAGAGTTTAACTGTAAGAGTTTTACTGTTTACTAGTTACTGTAGGCTATAAAAACAATAACATATTATGTTGTATTGTGGGATAATACCATGAAGAGTTTCATTTGAAGTTACTATTATGGTGATTAGTGTTTCCTTGGGCTGGGAAGTTGTATTTACTTTAATTAATTGACTCCCAGCAGATGTGTTACAGAACACAATTGGTTCCACTGTATTACATGGAGAAAATAAGGCTAACTTACAGTCTTCAATATGGGACTGTTATAATATATGTTAGAAACAGTTTTTTATAAAAATAATTAAGAGTTGATGAGGTGTTTGGAAATCTGTTGTAGTGTGGTAAGCAGAACTTTTAGTTACCAGGAATGCAAATATATCAGATGTAACTCAACAAATGTAATCAACAATGATGAATTTAGATTAAAAAAAAAAAAAAACTCATCAACATTACAATAAAGTTACAAAATAGCAACTTCATATTACTCAAGTCACCTTTATATACTGTAGTGCTTTTTAAAATAATGTGTTACAAAGAAACTGCTTCTGAATTATTACATGTATCTATATATACTTCTATGTATATATATTTCCAGCAAGCAAGCATTCAAATATATTGTGCAAAACTATTTTTTTATATGGCAGCTTTAGCAGACTCCAACTAGCCTATATTTTACAGACAAAACGCTTATGTTTTTATGATAGATGTGATATATAAATAATGGAAGTACTTGTCATGCTTGAATCTTGATCATGCTTATGTCAGTGAAAAGTGAACGGCAACGTACTGTTGCTATGGTGATCTCATCTTGCGAACACAGCTTTGTT
Source organism: Enteromius trimaculatus (assembly GCA_032361065.1). Classification (NCBI taxonomy): domain Eukaryota; kingdom Metazoa; phylum Chordata; class Actinopteri; order Cypriniformes; family Cyprinidae; genus Enteromius; species Enteromius trimaculatus. Next base: position 13,229,092 of record JAUMHP010000073.1, on the reverse strand, counting down.
TGTTAGCACCTATTTTGAAACACACACAGACTTCCAAGGCAAAAAAGAAGTGCACTTCCATGATGTACTTACAGTGCTCTATTATCATGCTCTAAATAAACTTAAAATACAAAAAAATGTACTTGATATACTAAAATTATTATTTAGTACCTAGGATAATCTTTTAATAATAATAATAATAATCTAATAATATTTTGTCAGAGCATGAATATGAACTTAAATGGGATTTTAACATGCTTTCTCTGATTAAACATTTTTGTAGTACTCTTAATCCATCATATACTAGTGAACTACAATTGTTAATTAAACTTCCTACTATCAAGAAATATACCGTACTGTAAATTCACAGTGTACATTTTCTAGACTGCAACATATCATATGTGAGCCTAAGTATGAACTTGGGCTGTATATATGAAGATGAATGTGGAGAAATGGCAGGATCCTAGAGGCTGGTGGGGGGAGATCACATTAGATTGTGTGTATTGTTTATTCCACTGTATTATCAGATTATTTTATCCACCAAACATATGCACCACAGGGGATGAAACAATTGGACGGACTATAGTGAAAGGTTTGCACTATATCGCAGTGACTATTGTATGATGAAGAGGACAGGATTAACAGTACTTCTCTCCTCAAATGTTCTCTCTCGCTCTCTCCCACTGGATCAAGGTGCACCAGAACTGTCAGCAAATCCACAATGAATTCCATACAGCACTCATCTTTTGAGTGAACTCATCCATAATTCAGGGTCGACGTCAACACACAACTTCACTCAAAGAAGACTTTCGTCCACATTTACCTCGTGTCTGTTAGCACCGATGATATTCACACGAGAGAAAGGAAAACTCTCCGACTAAAACGTGTCTCTGGGGGAGCGATGGGTGGTGTGAAATACCCGATTGATTATATAGGACATGTTTTATGGTTAAAGGCCCCCATGAAACTGGAGTCTTTTTAGATTAAGCATATATGCATTTTAAATGCAGTCTTTGTTATCTGTGTTGCATATTCCACATTTCCATCCTTCTGCCCTTGAGACGGAAATACCAATGATTTTCTCTCTCCAGGACTTGCTTTCAGCTAAACACAAAGATAAACTGGTTTACAGTAATATCTATAGTCATGGTGATTAAACTGTCAAGCTAGGTTTTTTTCCTGAGCCTTTTAGAGGACAGTAAATTTCACTAATAATTTATAATCAAGCCCAATGGGGTTTTTTTATGAGAAGGTATATTGTTTGGTGTCCTCAAGCACCTGCTATTAGCTGCATCCATTAAACAGTGTTGACCTCAGATGAGCTGGAAGGCGAACCAGTAAAGTATCTGTGCCGTTGAGTTTAAGCTACAGTAAACTCTGCACTATACTTGCAAATATATATTAAAAAAAGAGTTTAAAAAAAAAGTGGTTGATTTATAAACTAATTTCAGTAGATAAACTCATTTTTTTTAGTTAAAGTTTAGTTTAGTGCCGGAAGAAAATTATACCATTATTGTCTGTCTAAATATAAAAGAATGAGTTTTGTGAAAACTGTGACATCATTCGCATTCATATTATATGTTTACAAAGTGTTTTTTTAGAAAGTCGCCCCCTACTGGCTTGGCACGCTACATTAAAAAAAAAAAAAAAAACTTTTCATCATTCATTAAAGCAACTTCAAAAGCAAATAAAGTAATAAAGAAAAGCCCAAAGTAATGTGTTTATCTGTGTTTTAGGGTTAAACCTTAGGGTATACTCCTCAGATAATGACCTGGCTTAGAATGACCAGTTCATTTTCCATTTTTCTACAGATTTTTCTTCTGTACAGAACACAAGTGTTTTCACCCAATAGTGTCAGATGAGTAATATTGGTTTTTAAGGTTTGGGAAGCATTCCTCTTCCCTTTTATAAGTTCATAGATTTATTTTGCTATTATATATATGCATGATTACATTCTTTATTGCGTTTTATTAACAGAATTAGAAAAGATCTTTCAAAAAAAGATGCAATTAAAAAAAAAAACACTTTTTGGCTCTCCTCCAGTTGAAACCCAGTGAATAATACATTTGCAAAATTAATTATTATAAACAATTAGACATCTTAGTGTATGACAGATTCACATAACTAGAGGAAATATATATTTATATATGACGTAAGCACACTGCATCAGTTGAATTAGTTCAATTTGAAAGAACTTTTTGTTCTTTTGTTTGCAGCCACAGAAGTTGAGCTCCAGAAGCCCTTCAGCCTGACACAACTGTTGACGGTAACAAATGACAGGCCTCTCCTGGACAAGCAGTCCATCTGTCTGTGTCAGAATAATTGAATTCTGTAAATATAATCAGAGAGCTCTGTTATGATAAATTTTGAATGATTCCTATCTCTGCAGTCTGTTTTGTGGAGGGTATGACATATGATTCAGACAGATTTAAAGATATGGACAAGCTTTGTGGCAAAAAACAGGCCAGTAATCCTTCACAGTTCAAGTACACGCTCCATTTGTTCATAATGATTACCAGATTGAGTATGGAGTCATTGTATTCTAAGAACATCAGTGTTTATATCTGAGATGATCTGCTATTGGATATACAGTTAGTTCTTCGATTCGATTGGCCAAGAGGCACTCCAAGAGTGATTATAAGATACTATAAGCAGGCACGTGCGGGGGGATGGAGCTTGAGGGCAGACTTCTGCACCCGGTGCATTATGAGTATTTCTTTAGAGTTTAGTTATATTTGTGTCATTTAAGCAAGACAGTTGTGTTTTTGTATTAGTGATGTTATGTGTGTTTATGTTCAAGTTAGATTGGGGGGGGGGGGTTCATTTGCAGCACTTTTCTTATATAAAAGTGTAACAGTTACCGTCATGCAGAGAGGTGTGTAGAGAACCGTTACATATTAAGTTCGTCATGAAGCAGTATTGCTGTTATTAAGCCTACAATTTGCCCTCTGTTTTAACTTTGAATACCCCTCCCGTTAAACGTCTCTGCACGGTCCTGCTTATAAGTATGATATAGGTAACAGTTCTCTGAGGAGAGTGTGCATGTGTACCAAAGCTGCTTATAAGCATATTCAGTTAAATATATCAAGCTGAAGGCAGTAACAGAGAGAAGAAACTATGATGTTTGTTTTGATCTATGGCTAATTAGATCATTTGAATATCTGTCCATTTTCAGACATATTCCGTTGAATATTTATACTCCATCTGCTTTAGACTTGATTTCATTAGTCATAGCTTCCAGCATCACATATAGCTTTTCTCTGAACCATTTTCTCAAACCACGATAAACTTTAATGCTAATTGTGCACCTGAACTATAATTAAGTTAACAGCCTGATCAAGTGAGTTTGCAGCCCTGCAATAAAAAATGACTTTAAATCGGTTCGTTTTACTGTGCATTAATCATAATATCCTCTGTATCTGATCATCCTTCAAAAGAGCTTTGTTTAAAAGCCGGCCATTAATTAGAATTTAGTCTAGGCTGGCTCAAAGCAAGTCCCAACACTGATAATCCCATCTGATGCATCTGAGCTAGATAGCTCATTGATTGAGAAGCTCAGCTTTTGTACATGGGAACACAATCGACCAGACTACCAGAGCTTCAGTGCAGTTAGCTGGTGAGGACAGAATGGCAACAAAGGCACAATTGATGTTCTGTGGAGCTTTTGAGGCAGTGGTGTTTAATTAGCCTACGTTGAAAGGCAAGAAAGAGTGTGCATTACTTGGAGGGATATTTTCTCAAAAATCTCAAGTGATCTATATTTCTTTTTACTCGTCCTGTAGTAGCATTGAATGCATGTCATGTTAAGATCGATCTATTGCATTTGTTTTCATTGTTACTTTCAGCATTTGATGCATGAGTGTCATCTAAAGCAGTTCTCCGATGTAAGCTGTAAACTCAACATGTGATCAAGTCCGAAAGGAGCTTCATTGGCTTAGGGCTCATCCAACATCACAGCTTCTTGGTTTTCCCCCCCGATCCCAGTTAAAACCAGATGCACATCATCTGAACAAAATCCCCCAATACACCAGTGAGCACAGTTATGTGTTCCATTCTCACAGACAAGTGTTTCCCAGAGCATATGCCATTTTAGGAGCACAGGAGCATATGGCACAGTTAATTAGTCCAAGCTCATTTAATTTACTGACACACCTTGGTCTGTGGGACCCAGTTTATTGTGCTCTGGTTCTTTTGTGCTCGATAACAGAGGGCTTCACTGGGGTTTCCAGATTAGTGAACCTGCTTTATTCTCGCCATATTGCATTAATTTGAGTCACCTGAGCTAGTCAGAGACTTTTTACCGCTCAGTTTGTGGTCTGTTTAGCTGGCTGTAGGGGGAGGTTTGGCTTGTTAGCATGGCCCAGTTTAACCCCTGTTGCACTGTACAGCTGCAAAAATCATCTTTTCATGGCCATTCAGAACTATTAGTGTGTTTTGACTGAAATTTTTTTCAAGCAACGCAAAAATCTGAAATATTTCAGTATATTACAGTTGGTTTTTTACTCCTTAAAAGTGTGAAATAGACATTATTATTTCTGCCTTTAGGATATTTTTCTGCCATTAGGAAAGGACTGTTTCTGTGGTGTCATCAGCCATTCAGTGCTATCATTGCGTCATTTTCCTGGAGCTCTGAAGAAATTCAACACAGGGCAATTTTTTGAGTAGTAATGAACAGAATGTTGGTACTAGAGTTTATAGTATATTTGGAAAATAACAGATGTAAAGATCATAAAATAAAATGTATTTATTTGTAATTACTGAAAAATATACATTCTATACATTATATTACAATATACGTATAATAATGGATATTACTTTTTAGATATTCTAATTACATTTCTACTACTGTATATAACATTGAACAGTATTATTAAATTATTAGCATTGTTTACTGTAACTGAGTGTTAGATAACAGCAATTTTAAGATAATCTGATTACATTCATATAATAAATAATATATTTAACAATATTCTGAAATTATTAGCATTGATAAATATAAATTTTATGGTATGAGTAGGTTTAAGGGTGGGTAAAGGTGTAAGAGATGGGTCAACAGTGTTATTATAAATGTAAGTACAAAAATTAATACAAAAAAAATATAAGTACACTTTAAAAAACATGTATTTACACAATAAGGGCATTGTAACAAATTATTAATTTAAATGTAAGTACATATGGCCACCTATATAAAGTGAGACCAAATAAATTATAAATATCTAATATTGCATTATCTCTTCACCAATGGCAGTAAAAAAAATTGTACGAAGCCTGACTTAATTATAATAAACTGTATTTGTCAGAATTTAATGTGTATTAAATATCACTATATTCTTGTTAAACATTTATATTTAAAATTGCTATATTGTTGTAGAGAAGAACTTTTCTACCTGGTCCCTCAAGCAACATAACAAAAACACAGCAATTCGTACTTATATCAACGTAATAAAAATGGACACTCAACGAAACATGCAGTAAGGTACATAAAAACGGTGTTGCATAAAAAGTGCTCAGAGGTACATATTTTAATGAGAAAATGTTGGACCTTTTTTGGATAACATCAATCCCCTACTCTTTTACTATACTTTTAAATCTGAGCCTTAACTCTTAAAACTTAACTCTTGAACTGAAAACATACAAAACACATCTATTATACTTCCATATTAGCTAATAGTGCCATGAGATGGACATGCTATCTGCTTTTTTAGAGGGTATCTTTGTCCGGTACTAGCAAGTGACTAATGGAACTAAATGGATCAAGGGAAGTTTATTGGCTTATTTGAGGACACACAGGACTGAATCCAAGTGTATGTGAAAGGGGTCTTAAAAACCAAGCCAGTTATCTCTAAAGGGAAATATTAAATGCCGCTGCTTCATTCTGACAACATGATTAAGGCAAAAATCAATGGAAAGATATGGTATATGACATATCAAAACACAACTCTCTCTCACTCTCACTTTCCTCCTAAGCTTTTATATGTTCAATTTGGGCATAATTCAGTTTTGTCATTTTTAAAAGCCTGGGACATGTGTCATAGTCTCCTGTTGTTGCTCATTTCTCCTTGTGGGAATGACAACTATCCAGTCATTATCTAGTCACTTCTACTCAAAAAAATACTGATGATTTGCTTATGAAAGCATAATGCCCATTAAATATACAGAAGTTGAATGTGAAGAATACATTTGAACTACAGAATAAGCTTTTTGTCACAAAAATGCTAAAGCAATGTTCTTCCACTAGAAGACATGTCCCTGATCCTTCCATCCATATTCAAGCTATCTGTGCACCCTTGAGCAATGCGTTCAGTGCTGCTGCATATTATACTGTTTCATTGTTTAAAATCAATGGAAATTTGAATCGTTCAATACAAGGCATAAATGGTTCTGGTAATACTATAACAACTAAAATCATGCACAGGCAGAAAATGAATTCAATCAGAAGAAGTGAGATTGTTAAATATATTATTTATATTATGTGCTTATAGTTGTGCTTCTACAGGATATTGGAGGGAAAGAACAATTATAATCAATAATGTGAATCAATGGTCTTAGTCAATATTTTGTGCTTCTGTCACGGTTTTTAAAAGGTCATGCTGTTATGTTTATGTGGATATATTTTTTTTAGATATTTTGGTGTTGTTGTATTTATATCAGTCAGTTCTCCAGTGTCTAACATGACAAGAGACTGACAAACTTGGCATTATGGGAATGTCGGTCGAGCATTTAAACCAGTGCACTAAAGATCCAAATGTCCATCCTAACTTTCCAGAATGTGTTTTTGATAATCAAAGGCAAACATAGTCTTAGACGTCACACCCATGGATTGTTGGCTAAACGTCTGATGCGGCACACAGATGTGTCATCATTGGATTGGTTGAATATTACAGGAAACAAAGATGCCTTGAAACAATGATGCTGCGATGCCAAACCCCCATCGTGTTTACAACTGTAAAAAGTATGTGAAAGTTTGAGGCATAACATTTTTTAAACACATCCGAAAGTTTCTGTTATTGCGGCAACATTTCCACACCCCAAAATGTGATGCCAAACTGTGATTGGTTGTTTGACACCTCAGTCAAACTGCCTCATGGGCAGGCCTTGGCCGCAATGAAAGATGAGTGAGTAAGTTTTTTTAAACATCTGATATTATGAATCAATTAAAATTAGAACTTAAAGGGTTAATTCACTCAAAAATGAACATTTTGAAAATGAAAAGACCTCCATTCATCTTCGGAATACAAATTAAGTTCAGTTGAGGGTAAAACTAGTTCACATTATCAGTAGATCCCACACACTCCAAACAGAACACAATCGTCTGTTCTAATGAGACAAAAGGTTGACACACTTTATTAAATTAAAAAAAAAAAGTTAGTTATGGTTAGTTATGCCTATAGAGGAAGGTGTACGCACTGAGCCACTGATGTCACACTGAGCACTGTTTTACTGGTGATTTTAGTAAGTTTCTGAATCTGGGATCATTTCAGTTGTATTGCTGTCTATGGAGGGACAGATGGCTCTCTGTTAACATCAGAAATATCTTTGTGTTCCGAAGACGAACGAAGGTTTTATAGGTAATTAATTAATGACAGAATTTTCATTTTTGGGTGAACTAATTCTTTAATTCAGATACAGTTAAACTAATACATATTGGGTGTTGGTATTATAGATGTGTATAGGTTGATGCTCCGAGCAGTCAAAGCCAAAGCTTTAGTTTCTTAAGTGTTTTTTTTTTTTAAAGAATACTCTTCAATGACACATCAAACTGATCAAAAGTGACGCCAAAGAGATTTATTATAAGATTTATATATATATATATAAATATTGTATATATCTTACAAACCCTAAACTTTTGAATGTACTTTCTTCAGATGTAATTGTATTTTTGGACTGTCAAACAAGTTGAAAAAATCATAGCCTATATGCATTTTCTATCATTTCCTGCTATTTTCTGTACAGCTGTTCATTGAGAAAGCCATTATGCAAATGACTTATGCCAGGTCAGTCTATTAGTGTCATATATTCTTTTTCAGAAAAACACTGCCCTAAAACCTCCAAAAAGAAACTGTGATTGGTCACTTGAAATGATTCACAACAGGAGACTACAATTACCTCTGCTCCCCCTACTGTTACCGATTAGATGTTTTTTTGCATTGTCTCATTAAAAACAAAGAAAGTTTCTATCTTTTTAATGATTAAAGATTATATTGGGGACAGTGAAGTCAGCACATCTGTGCAGTCTCATCAAGCTTTAGGTAGGCTTAATGAATGGCTTTTTGCAGTCAAGATTCTGTCATTCATGTGTCTGTGTCTAACTGTCTTTCTCTTGTCCTCTCCTGACTCTGCTTTAGGAGAGCCCCGCTGTTCCTCCCTATTAAAACAGTAGAGCTGCCCGGTCACCCGCCGCTCACAACACTTTCTGACTTATCCTGTTTTCCACTTCCCCTTCCAGACAGATGATTGAAGGAGACGTGAAATTGCAAAAGCTCAACGTTTATTTAAAGTAAATCACCCTTCCAAAAGCCACTGTACCAAACAAGAAAGATTTCTTCACATGCCGTCCATGAATAAACATCATACATCCATGCAGTTTGGAGAAATTCAGCATTTCACCGCTTGCTCACCAATGGATCCTCTGCAGTGAATCGTGCCAAATGAGTCCAAACAGCTGATAAAAACATCACAATAATCCACACAACTCCAGTCCATCAGTTATTGTCTCATAAAGTTAAAAGCTTCATGTTAGCAATAAATAAATACTCAAATAATTTAACATTTGCAATACTGCTTAAAAATTAAAGACTAGGTTACACGCTAGTGGATTTTGATTTTGGCAACAGGGAATGGGTTTTTCACTGAACAAAGCATTGTTATGGATTATTATCCCATTGCTTGGGATATTTTGGTCCCAAGCAATAGTTTAAATTTAAAACGCCTTAATGATGTATTTATTTATTGCAAATACATAGTTTTTTACTTCAGAGAACATTAACTGTTGGACTGGAGTCATGTGCATTACTTATAGATTATTGTGATATTTTCATATTCTGACGGCACCCATTAACTGCAGAAGATCCATTAGCGAGCATGTAATGCTATATTTATAATAATAATCTTTAAAAACTATATCTTTGATTGCCTAGGGTTATATTTTTAAGCATTTCCGGGTGGACTTCCTTATGACGGTTTCAGACTTCAGAAAAGCTGGAATGTACTCATTCATATATATATATGCTGTTTTGGATGAAGTGAGACCTGTAGATGGAGACAATCATTATCAGATTAATGCAGGAACTACATGTGGATATTTTTTATAGCTAACTCCTTGCATTCAAGACCTCAAAGCTTTTAGCAGTTACTAATATATGCAGATAGGTTTTCGAAAAAGATCTGGCAGTATTTTTCTTTCATAGTGATGACCCCCACAAAATCATATTATGCCCCAGACTTTTGTGTACTACACAAGTAAATCCATTAGCGCTAAGAGAATTTCCCTTTCAGAGCTCTGCAGAAAAATAGGGGTTCATGAGCAAGCCCAGCATTTCTCAAGGATGTGATGTTTTTAAAGCACCTGCCGTCTCATATGAGTTAATGTAAAATGAAATAGAAAAAAAAAGAAAAAAAAACATCACAAGATTGCTAAAAGCCGCATGGGAGCTGTTGGAAGCTCATAAGAGCATTTATAAGGAATAGGTCTAAAGCATGGCATATGCTAAATGTCTTGTGTATGTACAGCATAGCAAAACCACAATTTACCAAAACATCAGTGAAGTACCCTTGTGACCAGGTTAATCCTGTTCTGCAGATAATTAGCACATGGCTCTCTGCAGCCTTAGGTACAGCTTGAACTTTGAGGAGCTTTCTGAGTCATAGAGCTGATGTAAGGGACTGATCAGATGTACAAACCTCAGTACATCTGGCATGACCTTGCCTCCATCACTTAACTAAAAACATATATTTAATGAGAAAAAAGGGAAAAGTTGAGTAAGAGAAGCCTGGGGAACACACTATATTAAAAATCTGGCAAAATGATTGTCCATTTATTAAGACTTTGATTTGCAAATGACATAAAAACTGATCATTTCTGTAAAACATGATGTGATTTTTTTCTAAATAGTTTTTTATTTATATGTATAATTTGGTAAAGCATAGTTGTAATGTATATGTTTATATTTTAATATCCAATCTTATTTCATATTTTATTTTAGATTTAATGTCACCTTCATATGACAAAAAGTGAAGAGATCAAATGTTTTAGTTTAAATTAAGATCAACCCATGGGATATAAAAGTGCCTGTAACTGAAGAAACACTTAGAAACAGATTAAAGTATGTGAAGTGAACCAGAGAAGCCAAATTGGATAAGCTAAAAACTGATTACAAGAACAACAAAAAGAGAAAAGAACGAGAAGGCACCTTGCAATACAGAAAATTGTCTGCTGAATCTCCATAACTCAATTACCATGCAGATGTCAAAAATCTCATATCCATAAATAAAATTAGTCAAATAAGTCTGTACATTACTATACCTTTGGGTTTCAGTTGCATCCTTATATCTTCTTGTTGCATTACTGTTGGTGGCAAAAGAGAGAATCTTACTAACTCTGAAAAGATTTAAAGGGCATTCACAGAGGCCATTTATATTTATTTCACAACAGTCCTTGGAAATGATCAAAGTTAATGTGCACGGGATACAATTTTAAGAATCCATTGCTGTGTAGCTGGCACTTATCATGTATTCAGACAAACTAAATTATCAGGTCCTTTGGAGTTTTGGAATAAAGTAATCTATGTTTTGAAGTAGAGTTTGGAGTTTGCACTGAACAGCCACTGTTGCCCTCATATCAAACTAAAATAGACGTGACCTTTATGTATATGAATATATGAAGTCTAAACTTCATTCCATGACTCAACAACAGTACACTTTAATGTTATAATGTATTATACATTATAATGTATTTGGGCATCTGTCATGACACCTGCACCTAGAATATTGCACTTCTGGAAAATGCACTCAGCCAATCAGATTCGAGAACCAGAAAGAGCTTTCCGTTTTTTTTCTTGGCCTTTAATGTTACCATGATTCCAAACTCCTTACAGCCCATTCACAGCAGCGTGCATGTTTAATATCACTACAAATATTGTGTTTCATCAAAACTGTTTCCTTGACTGTTCCTTGTTGCAGTATGTTAATGGTCTGTTACTGTTACTGAATTGTTTACCATGCTTTCTCGATTTAGCCCTTTAAGTGCTTAGATAATGAATGCAGTACACACGGACAATTGCAGAAAGCAGAAAAACTGAATGCATTAAGGCTCAGTGATAGAGCAGAAAGCCCTTTAACTATGTTGCATCTGTTTCAGGTTTAGCTAATAGTGATCATAAGGCTTTAATAAATTGTGTCTGCTTATGTCAGTATCCAGATTGAGTATGTAAGTGATAATATACAGTCAGTTAATTTGATATGTGCTGTGTATTATATTAAAGCTATTTGCTATGAAGAAATTAATTAGTGCATAATTTTTGTTTACAGTATAAATCATGTTGTCAGGGGGATTGGTGTTTTTTTTTTACTACACACACATTAATGGAACAGAGTTGTGTGGATTAGTGGACTATTGTGATGTTTTTATCAGCGGCACCCATTCACTGCAGAGGATCCATTGATGAGCAAGTCATGTAACACAAAATCCGATGAAGAAACAAACTCCATCTCCATCTTGAATGACCTGAGGGACATTTTCAGCAACCCACATGATCATTGCTAAGGACTGTCAAATTCACATAGCTTTATTAATGCAGGGATAAGCAATCTGATTTCTCAGACTTCCTGTATTTTTGGCAGAGGATGTTTCTTTTAAAGACAAATGCACTGATTGGACGAGGGAAAAATGACCTTGTTCTACAGTTCCTTGCATTAACATTGGTTTTTGTTATTGGTTTATTTGCATAAAGCAAACAGTCACACTGCAATCTCTAAATTATTAGAAGTTAAGAACAAACAAGGCATCAACGTATAATTCATAATCCCCTTTCTTTGGGGCAATTTAACACATCGCTATAGACAGCCATGCTCCGATAAGAAAACGTGATATGTATTTTCCAGATCAAAGCTAAGCAAACTCTTTGATTGTTTCTTGCGCTGTTGGTTGAAAACAGAAATGATTAAAAAAAAAAAATCAATTCCCTCCTGCCTGTTGTTTTAGGCTACTTTAATCAAAGAGCAGACATGTAAATAAATTATGCTTTCCTCAATTTCCTGTGTAGTGTTTTGCTCGCCCACTGTAATTGATCTTTCAGAAGTCCTTGTGCTGAGCCTGAAGACTACGATGCATCTCAGTGGAATGGGTGGATGTGTATGTCGACAGAGATTACTGTATGTCTTGCCTATTTGATGCTAAACATGGCTGACAATGTGATAAATCCTTTAGCAGTCCCTTTCAAAAGAGGAAAAACAGATATAAATTATATATCATTATCAGTTTTGAAAACTGTATGCATTTAGATCATGTTTTTGGTTATATTTTATATATTTGCTGTCATTTTGCTTATATTTTTCATTGCAGGTTTATTTTTTTTATCAAAAGCTATCTTAAAAATGAATTTGATTAAATACCTTTCAACGCCTGAAGGATTTAAAATTCCAATCTATCTGTCAAAGTGCGACAAAGAGAAGAAAGAAAGCTTTTAATTTGTTTAGACATGGGTATTAAGGCTAAAGAACAAAGTAAAATGGTGGCAATGAATAAGGCAGAGATTTTTATTAGTAACATGAAGTGTTTCTTTCTGATTTCGTTTGTAATCTGATAATCGCTGAGGAAAAATTTTTCTTTTTTTATTCTTATTCTTAAAAAAGTATTTTAAAATGCTGGTAATTGAATTTCAGTAATAGATACAAAAACAAACTAAATTAAAATTTAAAATTACAATTAAAAATTAAATGAAACAAAATAAATTACTAAAATTAATTAAACTAGAATTTAAATAATAAAATAATAAAAGCTGAATAACATAGACTGGATATTTAATATTTATTTATTTATTATGTAATATTAAAAAATATTTATTAAGAAAATATAACTGTAAGAGGGAAAAGGGATATTTCTCCTAATTTATGCTTTATTTTTCTTAACATCCCACCTGGTGTCTCAAATTCAGGCATATAAGTAGAAACTGTCACTCTTCAAAAGTAGGATTAGATTATGTGTTTGTCTAATGGGAATGATACAAGAAAATAGTATTCATTCTCATCTAGCATCAGTTTTAAATGTACTTCGAAAGGTTTTACATGTAACAAAACGAACAGCTTTCTGAATAGCTTTCTCTTTTTGCCAAAGCATATAGAGTGTAATATATTCTGAAACAGTCAGGGGTGTTTTTTTATTTATTTATTTAAAGTCCAGGAAAGCACTTACACCATCTCCTGTAACAACTCAACCACTTATATGTGGTCTTTGAAGTGTAAAGCCCCTTCAGCTCACGGCGAGTTACATACAGGCTCATTATTGATTTGCTGAAAGGCTGCCTGAATCATGGAGTTTGTAAGTGGATGTGGTGAAAAAGAAAAGAAAAATCGGGACTTGAATGTTTAATTATTTCCCTCTGCACACTGTCATCACACTGTCATCATAGATTCACTGTTTCTTGGATGTGACCCTATATTTTTCTTCAAACCAAGCGAGCAAATAACCACGCGGCCTTCTCTTAATCTAAGGTCTGGATGCATTGGATTTCCCTTTAACCTTCATTGCCCTAGCACTAAAATCTTTCAGCAATACTGACATGCATGTATGTTCAGACTACAATGTTTACATTGAAGCATGTTTCTTTATTTAAGTCCTTTGAATTTACATTATTACACTGAAATATGGATTGTCTCAAATCAAACAACAACAACAACAACAACAACAACAACAAACCATTAATGTTACATTTGACAGCTATCTATCTAAAATGAAAGACTACACTGAATAGCATAAAGTATACTGCATATCAATATTAACAAAAAGAAGAAAATCCTCAAAAAGTAAGAAAACACACTGAACTTTTTTTCCCCTAATCATAATCTTTGGTAAAGGAAGGGAAAACAAATACTTGACAGGAAGACAATACTGTATTATACTTTCCACCTCATGTGGTTCTCTGTTGGCCCATAAAACAAAACATAAAAAAAAATACATTAAAGAGTTAAAAGAGCAAACAGAAAGAAGCGATAGAATGACACACATAGAAACGAAAAAGAAAATGTCACTGGGTATTGGAATACAGCTAGTCATCAAAACAGAAAGGCTTGCATTTTGATGGAGATTGTCATGCACATCCCCCACACCCACCAAAAAAATAAAAAACAAAAAAAAAAACAAATGCAGTACTATCAGCATTTAGATTTATGGCTCATAATTGTAATTTTGGAGCTGTCTGACATATCTAAACACACAAGCCCTTAATGTGGGACTATATTTATGTGTGTGTGTTTGTGGTTTCTCTGTTTTTCAGGGAGATACAGAGAGCGATCGCTGGAGTTCAGCATGGACCCCAGAGGCACAAAGTAAGTAATCTCACAAACAATCAATCAGATGGATGGAGCACCACCATCAGCACCCTACAGTGTGAGATTTTCCCCCACAGCACCGACAGGGACACTTGATTGATCTTCATCCCTGCAAGCAGCTTGGAGCAATTCAACTGTAAGGTGTGTTTAAAACATGTGATTCTTTGCGTGTACAGTCAGACACAAGTGTGCACTTAAGTAAAGCATAAACGGAACATTTAGAGGTCCACGTATCCACCTCTGGTTAGATATTTAATACTTCATACACAAACAGTTTAGTTTGACTCTGAACACAACACACACTTAATGTCTTATTCCTATAGAACTATGGAGGCCACTCGGCTTGCGAATGTCGTCTTGTTGGTCCGGTCAGGTTCACGGATATGGTCCAAATATGCCTGTAACCCAAGCGTCAACTCCACAATCACTCCGTCTGGAGTCAAAGAAGAAGACACAATATAGCCACCTCTGAGAAAAGTACCTTCAAGCCACGTGGTTCAATCAGACTTGTCCTTTTTCTTGCCTCCGCCAATGGGAACTTTACTGGCGACGGCAGAGCCGACGGCGGTCACGCCACCAGCCACCGCGGACACGCTGCCCTTCACGAGCCCCACTCCCATCGCTGGAACAGCTGCAACCGAGGTAACAGCAGTTTTCGTGAGATCAAAGCTTTTTCCTCCAACCCAGGCGACTCCACCCACTGTGGCCCCGACGGCCCCCTTTGTGACACTGAAGAGACCACCGGCCACCCTGGAGAACATGCCAGGCTGCGGTTGAGGATGATCCTTGTTGGGATCTACAGGATATAAAATGAAATGTTAATATTGAAAATATCACCAGATAAGATAAGATAATGGGGTAGTGGTCTAAAAATAAAATAAATATGAATTAATAAGAAGAAAAAATGACACAATTACAAAGGATAACAATATTTAAAAAATAATTTAATTTAATTAAACCATTTGCTTTTTATTCTTTAACTAAAGTTTTCACTTAAAAACTGTTTTAGGTGAAAAACTATACAATAAAAAAAATCTTGTCTTATTACAATCAAAAGTATTTAAATTTAATATCATACTTCAATTAAAATAAAATGTAAATATATGGTAAATAACTGTAAAATTAAAAATACAAGCAACAAATTATTAATTATATAAATTCATATT